>BLKR01010569.1:0-52022 GCA_011170035.1 Teleogryllus occipitalis | reverse complement strand
GTTTTTGGAATTGGACGAGTAAAACTATTCAGACATGTTGAAAACATGAAACAATTAATTCTGTAAGTGAAAAACACAAAATATGTAATTACCTTACTCTATGTCCATTTAAATTAATTCATTGAAATATAAATTTGTACTATAATTGTAACTGTTCTCTCATTTACGAATTTTCTGTGAAGGACATGAATGACTGTCTTCATGATCCTTTGTGAGGTTTCTTCTCTGTTATTTCAGAATACTCCCATTTTCTTTACTCATCACGTGTTTTATAAAATGCTTATGAATTTTTAACTAATAAAAATATGAAAACCAAGTGTAAAAAACTAGAACACTATTGCATGTTAAAATATTCGCCGCTTTTCGGCGCGCGATTACATAAATTTCTCTTCTTACGATGTATTTCGTAAGGCGAGAAAGTAAAAAGGTTTTTAGTTTTTTTTCACAAATAAGGAATACTAGTGAGAACCCGTCAAAATATGACGGTGTGATCTAAGATAAATGTAAAATACTGTGCCCAGACTAATGTTCACAATATGTTGCATTGTTTGAATCTTCAGGGTATAACGAAGATATTCTGTGATGTGGAGTTCACAAAATGTTGAACACGTATGGCCCATTACCAGGTGGCAATTCAATATCGGCACCAAATTACAGAAAAGAAAGACCACTATTATACTGACGGATATTATTTCTAAAGTGTTTTGATGTGTCATAATCTCCTATAAACAACTGTTTGATTTCTCCTGGCATATTGCTCGAAGGTAAACTTATTTTCCCATGTAAGCAACACACAATAAACTCGTTTACAGAATTTCTCTGACATGGGAAGTACAAAGTAGAACAAAACTCACATTTCGTGGACAATAACCCAACAGAAAACGAAATGACCTCACTATCACGACACATACGCTGACTTTCTCTTTCCCTCCTCCCAGTCAATGTAGTGCGTTTGAGTCTTTTGGGGCGCGTGGGCAACGATTCGGAATTCGACATAACCTGTATACAACTTCACTACAACCGCACAAAACCCACTGTCCGAATGTTCTCTACAAAATACACTACAAAAGCAAATATGTATATGCAAACTGTCATCTTCACAATGCAATTACTACACTGAAACAAAACCTTGACGAATTGTGAACAAATCTCAAGAATCAAAACAAAAACATCAAGCAGCGCCACCATGAAGCGGCGGGGACGCACATCTATAGACTCATATATATCAATTTTCAAACAGCCACCCTTTGGAAGAAAACAATTGACTATTGATAAGCGTACTATTAAAGAATGATTTAATTAATTAATTTACACCGTAAATGTTGGTGAATCAACACAAACAATATCTGATAACACATCTAGGGATCACATTCTTTCATTTAAAGGAAAAAATACTACAATCGGTTCAGTAGAAGCTCTAAACGAAGCCATGGCAGAATATCTTATTTTTTTACATATATAGATGATATAGATGAAGATAAATTGTCAGAGTTAGCAACCCCATCAAACTAATGTGATGTCACGAAAGATTTTGTATCAGACTGGAGAATGTGGAAGGGGGAATCTCATTACAATCTTGTGTCAAGATTGAAGTTACGGCCGAACCAATTTTTTTTTTTTTTTTTACATTTCTTATTTGAACTGCAAATGGGTATGACGCGGTGGCAGTTAAATAACAATAATTACAATAATAATAACAATATTATTATTAATAATAATAATAACAATAATAATAACAACAACAACAACAATAATAATAATAATAATAATAATAATAATAACAATAATAATAATAATAATAATAATAATAATAATAATAATAATAATAATAATAATAATAATAATAATAAAGGAGTACAGTACAAGCCGAAGATGCAATAATCATACTATCACTAATACTAAGTATTATAACTATTATTTCAACTCTGTCATGATATCCAATAATTATATGTGGTTGATGCCAAAATGTAATACAAGCTACATAAATATTGGCTAAATTTATTTTTTTTCAATTCATTGATCGCGTTCACTACACTTAACTGCACTGCACTGCACTATACTGCACTACACTACACTACACTGTTTTTGCTTTGAATTACACTGACCAGCACTTCACAGCACTTACTCATTTAATGTCTATTTCTCTCATATTGTTCTAACTTATTTCTAAAACTTAGAGGAAAAGCTTTGAAAATTGCTGCGGGTAAACTGTTACAATCTTTAATTGTTCTGTTACAAAAGGAAAATTTCCCAAGATCTGAATTTTGTTTCCTTGTTCGAATTTTTTGAGCGTGATCGCTTCGGCCTAAATAATTTGTTTAATAACCATGCTATAAATGAAAACGAGCTGTGTCTTTCTGCAGTATTTCGTTATTTACAATACCTTTTGTGTGATGCATCGATTTTTTCCGCAAATGTTTCCTGAGCATTATGCGTGACTCTTAGTAATCCTACATTATTCATTAATAATTACAAAGAACATATTCAGAAAATGGGAGAGAAATTTTTTCCCTCGCCGTTACTTTAGAAAACAATTTTGTGTAATATAATAACATCATGTCGTCAATGAAAATGGTAACTGCATAGTGTAGACTTAATCTATTCGAAATACGTAGAACTACACATAATTGAAAATACCCAGAATGATCATATTGCAATTTCATGCACTCATTAATGTAATGGGTTGTTGAATTTACTGAATACATATCATTTGAAGTATTAATTAGAGCATGTGCAAAACAGACTGAATCATCTCTCATTATTATTGTTATAAGTTCTCACGTACAATTAGAGTTACATGTATGGATAATGTGTAATAGAGCAAGTGAATGGTTTCGTAATTTAATTTTCATCGGCTAGGTGTCTTTTTGTCAATAAAAATGAGAGAACGCTGAACGGAAACGCACAATTATACATTGGTTCGAATTTTTATATTGGAAATACATTATTTTTAAAATAATGCTCAATGTCTATTAAATTCTTATAATCGAGAAAATATTTTTTTCAGTAAAAGTGACACCCAATTTGCGCGTTGCTCATTCTTTCCCCCCCAGTCGCCTCCCCGCTCCATCTCCTTCTTGTCTCATCTCTTTGTTGCCCCATCTTCTTATTGCCCCATCTCTTTCTTGCACCATCTCTTTCTTGCCACATCTTCTTGCCCCATCTCCTTCTTGCCCCATCTCTTGCTTGCCCCATCTCCTTCTTGCCCTATCTCCTTCTTGCCCCATCTCCTTCTTGCCCCATCTCCTTCTTGCCCCATCTCCTTATTGCCCCATCTCCTTCTTGTCTCATCTCCTTATTGCCCCATCTCCTTATTGCCCCATCTCATTATTGCTCCATCTCCTTCTTGCCCCATCTCCTTATTGCCCCATCTCATTCTTGCCCCATCTCCTTCTTGCCCCATCTCGCCCCATCTCGCCGCTGCCCGCCCTTGCTCTTGCTTTCCCACCCCACAGCTTCTTCGCATCATCATTTTCCCAGCCCCTTCCACCTTCTCGCATCACCAGACCTGTTCCTCGCTCGACTCCCAGTCCCAGTGCCAGATTACCCAACTGGCTGAGTAGGCGGCAGCCTGGGGTGCGCAATTTTTCGGGGCGGACGAATTTCAGCACATTCAAAATTTCATAACGCGAACTTTTGAATACTTTTTATAGAAATATTTCTTTTCATATATGTAACAAAAGACGGTGTTAATTAATGAAATATATACACACATATACATTAATATATACAGATAAAATGAATACAAAGATATCGTACTCGTATTAAATCAACATCGTGGTGAGAATTATTTATATGTATACGTATACGTATACGTATACGTTAAATAATCAATTATTTAACGTACACAATATTTGCGTCGGTTACAAATATCGTACAACAATTTTTTGTTCAAAATTTTATAAATAGCTTTAAGGGGAAAATAGCAATTTAAAAGGGCGCCAAAACATTTGACATCATTCGCCGCACATAAGTCAAAGTCAGGCATTGCCCAGTCCTAACGCTTGCCCGCCCCTCAAGCCCTCGCTACTTCCCTTCCCGCCAACCCTCCTCCTCGCCCGTCACTCCCCAACGCCACCCCGCCCTCCCCGCCTCGCCATGCCCCGCCCGCTCTCCTGGTAGCTACTTCTCTCTACAACTGTCCTTCCCACCCACTGCCCGTCGTCACCGCACGATGTGGCGGTGGTCTTTCCTCGCTGGACTGTGTGGTCCGGTGCTGACCTTGCAGGTGTGCTTTTCTCGCAATCATTTATCTCCTAGTGAGGATCACCCCTGCTTAGGAAAGCTCTAAGCTCCCAACATGTGTGGTAGTTTAGTGCATGCAAGAGAAAGTAGGAGATGGGGATAGTTCAAGAAAGGGGAAGGAAAGATCGCGCGCGGACCATGCGCCGTTTGTTAGGGTACTGCACCGACATTCGCCTGGCGTTGTTCGGAGAAACAGTGGAAAACTACTGGTCAGAGTAGCCGGTCGCTAGAATTCTCCTCCAGCGGCTGAACTCGATCTAGCTATGGAAACGAGACTCGAACCCTAGGACCTCCCGGTCAGAGGCACTGCAGTGACGTCAAACTGATACCCTAAGCCACTTAAGCCGGTGAATCTGAAAATATATTATCCATTCTATGAAGAAAAGCCTGATCTATAAACATGCAATGCGCGTTGCATACACTCGTATATCAAGAACAATTTATAGAGGATTTAAAAATACAAACGAGCCTTAATTGAAAATAATGAAATATAATAATTATTACCTATTTAAAAATGTGAACATTGTTTAAAAAGTATGCCTCTCACAGAACTATGTGTTTAAAACTATTAATCTATTTTCTTCTTTATGATGGATGTCTTATGATGGCCAATTTTTGTAAATTGGCGAATTGCACATTTTGTATTTGAATAATATTTAGAATATAATTTGTTATTTAGGTAAGTATAATTAATAAAATATTTTTTGTGTATAATTTGCATGTTGATCAGATCAGAAAATGACTTAAAGCTACTTCAAATATTTTCGCGTGTTCTTGGAAGTTCTTCGAAAAAGAATGCGGAGCGTTCTATCGATGTTTGCAGGAATGAAATATTTCCAGAAATAAACAGTATTAAGTCTTGGGTAACCTAACACGCTAATGTACCTGTAGGGTGATTATTCTTCTATTTTTTCTGATAATATATTAATTTACATATTTTCAAAACCATGAACAAAAATATTTTTTGAGATGTTTCAATATAAGATTTCAGTTTCCAAATTCAATGACACGGAAAACTGTTCGTTCAGTAAATCCCGTTTCCCTTTCCATGAGAAGTATATGTTGGATTATTGGGAAACAGTGTAACGTAAACAACTTTTATTAACTTTTCTTGAGTCAATTCATAACAAAATCATAGTAGCTTATGAAAACTATAACTATTTTCTCAAATCCGTAAGCGTAACCTTAATGAACCATACTCGCGTATTCTACGTTGTCAACAGTAACCAGGCAAATGTTTGGGCTCATTGCACATGTAACTTTCCTAAAAAAATTCCTGAATTTTTAAAAAATTCAGTCTTTTTCTCGTGGGGAAGAAATAATGAGATTATACTTCGGTTTTTATAATATGGCACGTGAAGGCCTTGTCTTCATGATGGAATACGGCACGACTTTTTGCGTATTTCTCGGTCATGTCGCTAGATGTCGCGTGGTTGCGACCGTATCAAGCGGTGCTGCAGATCAAGCGACATCTCGCAGCACGACCGAGAAAAAATACGAAAAGCCGTGCCATATTCCATCATCAAGTCAAGGCTTTCGCGTGCCATGTTATAAAAACCGAAGTATATAATATGTTGTTTGATATTTGTTACATATCTTTTCAAATTTATATAAACTTCAACACAATTTAGTTAATTCTTAAGAAAGTAAAAGAAAAAAGTTTTATTATTGTAAAATTAAAAAACTAATTAAATTATTATTAAAAAAATTAAATTTAAATTATTAAAAGTAATAAATTAGAATTAAATACATTATTTTATTTACATTAATCTATTAAGTATTTGTATTAATAATTATTATAAATGTTTGTAATGCTAATATGTCGTATAATGTAGGTGGCTTTTTATCGACGTTAAGCGATCGAAAGTCATAGTGCTAATTTGTATATAATATACAAAACATATCTTCTTTCCTCTTATCAGGATGACTTAAAATTTCAAAGTTATTTCGTTCTTCAACCATCGAACAGAATATTACAGTTGCTTTTGGCATTCTATCGACACTTGATTTGTGCATTTTACTAAATAAAACAAAGAGAGCGAGACGTGGTAATTTGAATTCTAATTTTTAAAGTCGAATAAGAGAAGAAATTCCATTAAATGTTTATTTAAATCAATTGACTTACTATACTGAAGAATGAATGCTGATGAAAAGTCGGCTTCAAAATAACGATTTTTTTAAGAATGTTAGGTTGATAATTACAAATGTTCTAAAAGCATTTAATCGACAAAAAACATTTATTTCATTTGTAATTGCAGTCGGCACAGACTCCAATTACTAATTATCGTTTGGCAAATCGCACTGCAATTTTCACATTGAAATGATTTTTACAAACAGCCTGCAGCGAATTATTCATCTCTATTCTATTAACAGCCCTGCTGACAGAATTGAGTTCCAGCGTCGCTGAGGTAATTCCGATATTATGAAACTAATTAAGAGGCATTTCATTAACACGTTGTAAAATTTGGAAGAGTATTACATCCATGACACGTCATCAATATGAGTTGACATGGTAACAAAACATACCAGTACCGAGATTACAAAATTTCGCGAAATAGATGGGTGTTTTTCAAGAATGTGATACATTATGCGACATATTTTGGGAGATGAATTATCAGGGAAATGATGATGGAATGTATAATTAACTAAATAGATCCACAGGGAGCTCATTTATTGGAAATACAGATACACATTCGACGGAAAAAACATTCCAAATAGGATTTTTTTTTCGTTATCCTAGTGGCTAAGAGAATTTTTAGAAACATGTACTATTACAAACTGTACATCAAAGTACATTCTACCGTTGCATCTATTCTTCCCTATTCTTTTCCATTTCTACCATTTAAAAAGAATGCTCAGTCATTTGAACAACTTCATCATAAACTGTTCCTCATTTACAACATAGAAAGGTTTTACAATCTGGGCACATGGTAAAAAGATCTATGGTATTGATAGACAGGTTTTCTAATTAATATGGCAATATACATCCAGGACGCATTATAATAAGAATATAATAGAAACAACTTTAGCGTAGGATAATGTGGAACAAAATGAAGATTTGACACATTTTGTACTCCTTAAAAGATCGCTGATGTATTTAAAGATATTGCAATGAGTCCAATGTCATGTTATCTAAATTTTTGGCATTTCTTTTGAATCTCACCTTAACACCTTGGTTCATCTGTATAATAGATATGTATGGCAAAAAGAATTATCAATGTAAAGACATGTTATCGGCATTACCCACCATTTCACAGCTGTATTACAGTGTCTGAATTACGTCTAGGTAAATAAGATTCATTATATAGAATTATAAATTCAATATCGAAATTTAGAATAATATATACAATATGAATATAATACGTATTATTAAATTAATTATAAAAATATTTTAGTTACTAACCGAAGAACTGGTCTGTAAAAAATACAAAATTAAACGCTACTTACATTAAAAAACATATCAATTGTTCTTGAAGCCACAAATGAAAATCACGTAATAGAAAAAAAACACGTGGACGAAAATAAAGTGGACGATAATTGCAAACTCGAAGAAACAACAGCCTCGCTGTGTAATTATTTTAGGGCCACTCCTTGTAATTGTTTTATCGTAGGGCGGAGCGCCTCGCGCCGCGGACAGGTCTGAAATCAGAGCGCCCGCGGAGGCCGCCCGGCCGCTCGCTGCAGGTGGAAGGAAGGGCGACAAATCAAAACGTTTAGGGGGCCGCACCTCCCCCTCCCCCAGCCCCGCGCCACCGCCACCAGCGCCCCCGCCTCCGCGCGCCCTAGAACGCAAACACGCGGGCGTTTAATTAAAAGCCAGGAGAAAAACGGTGCCGGGAGAGAGCATCCGCCTTTGCCCGCGGCTGCCTCTAGCCCCCTCCGCCCTCGCCGTTCCCGTTGCCCCGTGGCATTCCCCGCCCTGGGCGCTCCCCGTTCCGCGGCCACCCTCGCCATCCCTGGTGTCCGCTCCACACCGGTGTTCCCGCTACCCTCACAGCCCTCGGCGCTCTCACTGCCCCCCGCCAACCCGTTCTCGCCAACACCATGTTCCTACCGCCGTCTCTCTCGTCTGACCCCGCTGCCTCAACCGTCCCTGCTGCTCCCACAACCCCCACTGCCTCCGCTCGCCGCCCCCCCCTGCCCCTGGCCACGTCGCTCCCGCCGCACCCCGCCACCCCCATGTTCCCGCCTTAGCCTCTCTCGCCTTCCCCACTGCCTCCACCGCTCTCGCCGTCCCCGCTGCTTCTGCAGCCCCCAGCACTTCGCCGCCGGCCCCGCCACATCCTCCACCCCAGTTCCTCCCTCCACCTGAACGCCCCCGCCGCCATCATCCCCGCTTCCCCACCGCCAGCGCCCCGCTTCTCCGCCTCCCTCACCCCTTCCGTCTTCTTCTCTCCAACGCTTTCACCCTCCACACCCTCTCCCTTCATCCCCATTAACGCTTTCCCCTCCCCCCTCCTCCAATCACCGTCACCATCGCCAACGCGCCTCCGGCAGTCGCTCCTGCCAGCCCGCCGCCGCCCCAGCCATCGCTGGTGCCCCCTCCTCCCCGGCTTCCCCGCCACTCTCACCGCCCTCACCGCCTCCTTCCCCTCTCTGCCGGTGGCCTGCACCCGCTTGTCGTCGGCGGCGGCGGCGGCGCGCACGGGCGGGCCGCCGCATTCCGCGGGCGAAAAAATTCCTGCGCGCGCTCCCGAAGCGAAGAAGCGGCTGCTGCGGCCCTCGGGGCAGGGGCGCTCGCGCCGCGCTTTGCACTGCGAACCGGCGCTCTCGCCACGCGTCTTGGAACAGCCTTTTTTAAATGAAATGAAGAAAGACGTTTGTAGTGTAGGAGATAATTATTGTGTAATTAAATGAAGAAAGATGTTTACAGTGTGTAGATGTGAAACAGAGTATTTTTACTAGGAAATATTTGATTAGACACAGCTCATTAGGCCGCCGTGGATAATACTAAAATATTCGAAGTTACGGCTTTGGTCTATGTTATACCCTTGTTCAATATAACGAGTTTTGAAACGTGTCACTTTCTATTTGTTTCCCTATTAAATATCTAGTTTCTAACGATGGTTTTAGTTTCCCCTTCTTCCCCGTACATATTTCCCCTTCCCTATCTCTTTCTCTTTCCCTCTCTCTCTCTCTCTCTCTCTCTCTCTCTCACCCTCTCTCTTTCTCGCTCTAGCTCGCTCGCTTGTACACTAAGTCCATCCTTCCCCTTCCCTTCCTACCCCTCTCCACCCACCTTCATCACCTATTTCATGTGACATCACACTCCATTGTCCTGGGGATGATCAGTCCTTTGGTTAAATCACATTTTAAAAAATGGTTCATTCAATACGAATTTGTACTCATTTTCATGATAAAAAACACAATAAATCTGTAATTAAAGTACAATTAATCTGAATTTATTTATCAAAAAACGTAATATGTAATTCGGGGAAAATAAATTATTCATTTTACAATCAAACGGTGAATATTATTTTCGGGTTCAACTCTTTTTCCAAGAACGTAACCCGCGTCTGTTTTGGTGAGTATAGAGAGTGAAATTTAATAGCTAACAGCAATAGATTGCACATTTCATTTAATGTTTTCAAATAAACTAATATCAAATATCTGCAGGAAAATGAAATAGAGTGACTTCCATTTACACGTCAGAAAACGTTGACTTTTTAATTCTAATCATAATTGAGGTCCATTATTGTACTAACCTAGATAAAAGACGCTCGCAACGCTGGCCTTGTATCCAAAATCTGAGGTTGATGAAATTTACCATACAATACAATGTGGCTCCATTTTCATGAATGTATATAACAGCATTCTATGCTATTAATTTTCAAGAAAATAAATAAACAATTCCCTGACTCTTTCTCTCTCTCTTTAGGTCTCTCCCTCTCTCTTTCTCTCACATTTCTCTCTTTTCTCTATATTCTCTCTCTCTCATTCTCTCTCTATTTCTTTCACTCCTTTTCTATATTTTATCTCTCCCATTCTCTCCCTTTGTCTTTGTTTCTCTCTTTCTCTCTATATCTCTCTTTCACTTTCTCGCTTTCTTTCTCTTCCTTTCTCTCCCTCTCCCTCCCTCTCTCTCTCTCTCTCTCTCTCCCTTTCACTCTCGTCCGATTGCAATGCAGAGCACTAGGCGTCGACGCGACGCCGCCAAGGGTGTAAGTGGCAGCAGGTGCGATTATGGGTTTACTGTCACTGCGTACTCCGTGTACCCGCCCTGCACTCCACTCCCCCCCCCCTGCACCTCACCTCCTCATTCCGCCCGCTTTGCGCCATGCACTCCGCGCCGCATGATGCGAGTCATGCTCGTCATCAAGCTCGTAATGTGGAAGTATTCGGAAAAGCAGTCGTTACGTACGATAGAGAGGGTGAACAGACAAGGCAGGTTGTGTAAAGGAGAGAGAAAAAGGGCCCGAAATGAACAGAGCACGCGATAGAACGGCAGAAAGCACGCGACAGAAGGGAGATCGGCGGAGAAGAGAGAGAGAGAGAGAGAGAGAGAGAGAGAGAGAGAGAGAGAGAGAGAGAGACCGAGCGAAACAGAAGGCAACGAAAGGGTGATAGAGACCACGAAAAAAGATGGAGGAAAGAGAGAACAAGCTTTGAAGTTCGCAACACGACCACGAAACATAGGACGTGGAAGGTACCTTTGCTAGATGTAGAGGCAGTGGTAATTTTGGGGTAACACAGAATAGTAGAGAAAGCTCAATCAAACATAATGTGTATTGTTTTTTTAAACTACACTGTCACGTTAAAAATTGTGTGTATGGTCTTGGTAGCGTCATATCTAGACCTGCTAGTAAAAATGTGTTTCAGAAATATAAAATAGGCCAGAAATGCAATGATCTGGGGATCAGTCTAAAGGAAATGATGCAAGTTTGTGAAAGTGTTATTTGAACATTTTGTGGATATGTTAATTTTGATATTCTTTTATGTTGAACTGCAAGAGCAAACCTTACTCTTTATTGAGAATCTTCCTTGTCAGGTTATTGTTTTTAGATGAAATACAGTTATTTTTAAATTAAGAAAACTCATAGAATTTTTGTTCTCCGAAAATAAAAGGAAATTTTTATTTGGCTTCTTTTACATAAACGAATTAGTTTTCTCGTATTTTGGTTAAACCGCTGCTACAAAATTAATTACTGCAGTTTACATGAATACTATAATTAGAGTTTATTTAATTTATTCGGTTGAATTCAATGTTTGTGCCGCTCAATATTTCGCGATCCATTAATCATTTTCTCTCTGCTATAATATGCCATTGTAATATATCACATAATATCCTTTTTCGGGAACTGTTTTGCATAATCTCCTAGTTTTTTTAAGGAGTATTCGAAAATTGTTGCCAGTACATCCGTATGTGTTAAAAATGTTGTAAAATATGTTGTAAAAATGTTTATGGTCACTCACACACTGCTACTGATTACACACACACAAACACACACACATACATATATATACACATACACACACGCGTGTTCATTAAAAATACGATTATATGACGCGTATGTTGCAAAATTAGTTTTTAAAGTTCCTGGAACATTATCATTGTTAATTATTTGAATTCATAAAATCATATTTGCGTGAACGAGATTGAAATAGATATCATCCGCTTGTTTTTATTTTTCAACTTCCCGGAATTGTAATTATTAGTTATGGAAATAATATATTGCATCGTTTTACAGAGCTAATTTACCAACTTAATTCATATTCCAAATTATGATTTATTTTAAAAATATTGACAATTACAAACTAGATCACGACATATTTGTTTTTCAACGGTACAGTTTAATCCAACTTCCCAAATAACCTTTGTTTAACCATTCTACAATATATTATTATCACTTTCATTATAATATTGTTTAAAACATTGAACATTTGTAAGAATATGAGACAAAAAAATGTGGCAGACATAGTCCAACAACTGGTGGGGCCTGGTTGGGGAAAACATCACTAACCGACGGTAGGTCGGCGTCGGATGTCGACATCCAACGGGGGAAGATCACCGCCACATCCCGATCAAAACACAAGCACTACACGTACGGGATTAATGACCTCAGTAGTTGACGTGCCCGGAATCAACGAACAACCAACCTGACGGCGGCAGGATTTTCGACACTAGCTCTTCAGCTAGGTCGAATTCAGTCGCTGTCTGGAGGAGAATCCTAGTGGTCGGCTGCTCTGATCGGTAGTTTTCCGTGGTTTCTCCGATCAACACCAGGCGAATGCCGGAGCAGTACCCTACCAAACGGTCCACGGACAGCGCACGATCTGTCCTTTCTCTTCCTTGCCCTATTCTCTCCCCTTACACACACACACACACACTTACACTAACAGGCACAACACTACCACATATTCCGGGAGATCGGTCGGGAGTTTAGAGCTTGTCCCGGCTGGGGCGGTGCACCGCTGGTGGGAGAGTCCTGGTTAGGGGGAAACCCCACTAGCCGACGGTAGGTCGGCGTCGGATCTCGTCATCCAGCGGGGGAAGATCACCGCCACCTCCCGCAAAAAAACATGCACTACACTAACGGGACTAATGACCAAAGCAGTTGACGCGCCCGGAAACACGAAAAAATCAATCACTCAATCAAAACGAACAACCGACCAACCTCGATTGTAAATCTCTGCCGGTTGGTCATATTGTGCCCACAACGCGCGTGCCGCAGGTGTGTGGGCCGCTGGAGACGAGCGATGACCTTGTGACGGAGGCGCGCCGTTGCGGGGGCGGGCGTCCTCTTTAACCTGTCGCGAAGACGATCGCCGCGCGCACGGCGGCGGACCGGGAAACAATCGAGCGCGCGGGGGCGTGGCAGCGGATGCGCCAGTCGCCAGTCTCGCCGGCCAATTAGGCGCAGTCGCCGCGCAGGGCCTAATGGGCCCTAATGGCCTCGGCGGGGGCGTGCCTCTTTTAAAGGCACTGGGGAGGGTGACGGCAGGGCAAGACGCGGAGAGATTAGATGTCGTGGTTCAGGGATCGGTGACGGTGAGTGATGGTAGATGTCTCTCTTTAATGTAGACAACCAATCTTTCAGTCACAGTGTGATGCATGTGATTGACACTGAATGTGGGTGATTAATAGGTATTATTGATAGGCGCGTCAACTACCTAGATTATTAGTTTCGTAAGTGTAGAACGGGTTAGGAGAGGTGGCGTTCCCTGAAATCTGAGATCAAGCGTTGCGCAATCAGATCGCGAGCTCACTTTGGCCATTTTAGTGGTGTTTGCCCGGCATTCTCCTGGTACTAATCGGTGAAACCATAGAAAACTACCGATCAGAGCAGGCGGCCGTCAGAATGTTCCTCAGGACTGTGGTTGATTTTGACTCAGCTATCTGAAAATACTCCTCCGATGGATCTGGAATGCTAAGTCCTCCCGGTCAGTTATACTGCAGAGACAACTCCGATTACTCTGAATTAAATGATATTTAAAAGGTTCGTTATTTAATACTTATTTAAATTCGAAATTTACAAGGAAATTACTCGATTTGATTGTTTATAAAGTCCCGTTCTGTGCTCTATATTGTCCCCGCCTCTATCCCTCTTCAGTAAAACATTACTTTAAAATCCTTTCGGGTCGTCTGGTCACACAAGATCGATATCTATGTACCCCTAAAGAAGTATGTTAAAGAAGAATATGAAGACGAAGCGATTTGTATTATTAGAACGGAACTTACAACAACATTCCTACACGTGACATAGGTATTTATGATGGAGAAATTTACAAACGTCACTCTTCAGTTGTGTATAAGTATATTCATAACTTTAAGTTCTGGCAATTCGTAGATCTCTTAATAAAGCGTATCTGGTATCGTCAATAGGTGATAAGAGGCTAAATGAAGATTTTAAAATTATTAAGAGGGGTGAAAGGATTAAACTTTAATGGTTGATTTCATATTTTCACAATAATTTGACTTTTATTTCCTTCTTGTCGCTCTCCCTGCCTGAAGTAGTTCTTGGTAAATATTTAGTTTTCAAGTACACATAAGTCAGCGGATAAGGGAATTATTAGTGAGACATTGAAAATATTACAAATTTAAGGCATCTTTAATTCTGGAGATTCTAAAGAAATCATGCCTATAATATGCCATAAATGTTTTCTACCTCTCTTTATTCAAGAACTCTTTTTAGTATAATGGTTTATAACACGTGACCACTAATTTATAATCAGATAATCGCATGGTCACAGACCCATTTAACTTTCTCTGTGACACCTGCGTGAAGATGGAACGGAAACTAAGTTAAAATGAAAATGTTGATGGTTATGATACGTTTACCTTCAAAAAAATAATTAAAAGAATACTGTAGTAAAGCTCGAAACGAAATAAAGATAAGTAAATAGTATTGCATTTGTAATCATTATATCAAATTCCAACTGCGTTTTTAAATAACAAAAATATGCATCATATTATATATCGGACTATGATTCAGTTTATATTTCATAGGTTTTCGTTCCGATATGTTTCAGATAGCCAGTTATTATTACAATAACAACTCACACACTTAAAAAAACAGACTTAAAAAATTTTATTTGAAAAAAAATTAATTAAAAACATTAATTTTTCACTTAATTTAGTTTGACCAATTTTTTTACTTAAGTATTACATTAATTTCAAAAGCCTATCCACCTCTAAATATTTAGAAGTATTTCTTTTCCTCTTCGTCAGGAATAACTTCACCTGAGAATACAACCTTTTCAGTTTTAAAACTACATTTGTACTCTAGTTCAGAGTAATTCAAAGAGTTCCTGACATCATTCAAAGAATGTTCTTTACATTCCATTTGCAATTTTTCAAACAACAGCTTTATAGTTTGTATAATGTATGTGTATTTGTAATTTTAATGTATATATCATTTTAAATACTGTAATAATACTGTAAATATTATTATAAATACCGCAAATATACTGTATATACGGTATGTATATAAATAAATACTGTGAATATCATTTTAAATACTGTAAATACTGTGACTTCTAAAAATGTCTGGAAGACAAAAGTGAAATGAAATACGCAAAAATAAGATTATACGGAAAAGTATGATAATATTTTGAAGTATTAGAAAATACATCGCTTATTTGGCATTGTGTGCCCACCCTTTGTGAAGCGCGCGTTGGAGAGTCTTGAGCCACCGCTGGCAAGGAATGCGCTGGGGAGCGAATTTAACCTTTCCCCTGTGCGACAGGAGAACGACTCGCGGCGCGGAGTTGGCAGCGGTGCGCGAGCCGAGGGAGGGGGATTCCCCGGCGCGCCGACTGGCTTGCCTCTCGCCGCGCAGCACGCCAAAGGAGGAGCGTAAACAAAGCGCGAGCCCCAAAGAGGATTGCCAAAGGGAAGCGGCCATTTATTTGAAAGAAATTCGCGCCTTTAAAATATGCCAGCACCAGCTGCCTTGCCTCCCCCTGCCTGCCGCTATTCCGCTCAGCTCTTCTGGTTAAAAGCTGTACTTTAAAAAGCGAAGTGATGTGCCGGCCTCGTTTGCGACCATTTTTCGTTAATTGCTGGAGTTCCTTTGATGGCGGTTAAGCTAAAGTTAGGAGTGTGTATTTACTTGAATGGACGAAGAAATTTAGAATTTTTTTTGCTGAAAAGGAAAAATGTGTTGAACGTCACTTTGAAAAAGCTAGAAACAGTAATGAAAACCTGAGACAATCGGAGCTTACATTAAAAATATCCACGTGTCCTGTATTTGTAATGACTAATAATAAATAATGCCTAATTTGTACTCGAAAAATATACTGTCTTCTTCAAATTATTGGGTTTTGTACTTCATTTCTTGTTTTTTGTGTACAATACAATTGATAAATACTGATGAAATCATTATTTTTAATTTTTGTTGTTTTTTATCGTTTTGTAAACGAATAAAACTCTCAATGGCCATTTATTTTAAAAGCTAAAATTGAAAAATATAAAAAAGGCCCTCCTGGCTGTTTATAAACATGCCCCGTCTCTAAAGAGGATACAGCTTTTTAATTTTTTTTAACAGAATCTTTACTCAACTCCCCTTTTCTATTTCAATTTTATTATCAATATTTATCAAATTGTTTTTGTTGCTTTATCTGAAAAGGACTTGAAGTACTCTCCTAGCAATATATCCCTGCGTCTGCATTGGGACTCGATTTGGCGGCGCCGCGAGCGATAAATCGCGAGCGTTTGTTTGGGACTCAGCGGCGCACGCAAAGCCACGGCGCCCGCGGGCGTCTGCTCCGCCCCGCCCCCTCCCCGCCTCATTCCCGCTCCCTCCCCGCCCCTCCCCGCCCCACCCCGCCCCTTGCCCGCCCCTCCCCACCCCTCCCCGCCCCTCCCCACCCCCTCCTCACCCCTCCCCGCCCCTCCCCGCCTCCTCCACGCCCCCTCCCCGCCCCCTCCCTACCCCCTCCCCGCCCCTCATCGCCCCCTCACCGCCTCCTTCCTCGCCCTCGGCCGTGTCCCCGTCTCTCGCTTCCCCCGCCCCCGCCTCCGCTCTTCCTCCGCTCCCGCCACCTCTCTCGCTTCTGACACCGCTCCCACCTCTGCTGCCGCCGGCGTTCCCCCATCCGCCCTCGCCTCGCCCCCGCCTCGCCCCCGCCTCGCCCTCGCCTCGCCATCGCCTCG
Source organism: Teleogryllus occipitalis (assembly GCA_011170035.1). Taxonomy (NCBI): domain Eukaryota; kingdom Metazoa; phylum Arthropoda; class Insecta; order Orthoptera; family Gryllidae; genus Teleogryllus; species Teleogryllus occipitalis. The sequence continues at coordinate 35,182 of BLKR01010569.1, read as the reverse complement.
CCCCCGCCTCGCCCCGCCTCGCCCCCGCTTCGCCATCGCTTCCCCGCCTCCCCGCCTCGCCCCCGCCTCGCCCCCGCCTCGCCCCCGCCTCGCCCCCGCCTCGCCCCCGCCTCGCCCCCGCCTCGCCCCCGCCCGCCCTCGCCTCGCCCCCGCCTCGCCCCCGCCTCGCCCTCGCCTCGCCATCGCCTCGCCCCCGCCTCGCCCCGCCTCGCCCCCGCTTCGCCATCGCCTCGTCCCCGCCTCGCCCCCGCCTCGCCCCCGCCTCGCCCCCGCCTCGCCCCCGCCTCGCCCCCGCCTCGCCCCCGCCTCGCCCCCGCCTCGCCTGCGGGTTATTATTCTCATTTGTCTCCACCTAGCAACGGGGATCATAATAGAAAAGTCTGGGTAAACAGACAGAACGCTTTATCAGGTCGTGAACGCTAGATCGAGGGCTTCTCGGTTCCACGGAATGTGGGTTTTATGCATGATTTGCTGAAGATATTTGTTGTGATAACATCAGAGTATTTGAAGTAAATAAAATTTGGATGTAACTTGTGAGTCTGCTAGACGGAACTTGTGTGTTCAATGGTTATTTTTGCTGAGGTTTTATTTTTGCAAATGGTTATTTATTGTCCAGAAATACTATTGTAATAAGACGAGATCGACGGGACGTCGTTGACGTATATGTGACTCTCTGATGATTGACACGTTATATTTTTTAAAATTTTCTTTCTGCGAATTTACTACAAGAGAGTCGCTTATCGCATTTTAGTTCATGTAAATGCTCACGGCAACCAATTTGAAAACTAATTAGCATGGGGAGGGGGATAATTTATCTATCTATCTATCCATCTCTCTCTCTCTCTCTCTCTCTCTCTCTCTATATATATATATATATATATATATATATATATATATATATATATATATATATATATATTACTAGGTAAAACATAACAAAGTGGTGTCTTCGGATCATGTTTCCTTGGGATGTTCTCTATCAAGTATCTATACTTTGATGTGTACTCTAGATATATACTTCGATCTATACTATAGATCTAATACTTTGTCGTCTTCGGTAATTAGACTGCTTATAAATGTTATGAAAGGCGTTCTCGTTTTGTAAAAAGTTGACCTTACCCCCGGTACCACAGCTTACATGATGGAAACACGAAGTGAACCTAACGCTATTAACTTTCAATACATACAGTAAGTTTGTTATATCATGATATTATCATGAAAATTGAATGCCAGTTACTGAAGATCTCCCAGTATTGAGCTACAAGTTCTTTAATGTTTGATTGCTTAGAATTTTAAACCGAAACTAAATCGACATCAATTCTATTATGATATTTAACCTTAAAGTTTTTCACATAAAATTTAACAGTACATAATTCAACCAATCGAGTGTAATTTCATGATATTCAACAAGAGACAAATCACGTCGCGGCATAGGGGAGTGTAATGTAATGTGTAGGAACGATAAAAAGGCAAAAACAAATTTCGAACCTTGGATATATCGAGGAATCGGTCACCTAATTTAATTCATAGCGGTTTTCGTACACAACCATTTAGATACAAGCAGATGCATCTAGAGAGAGAGAGCGAGGCAAGAGTTCGACTGCGCCGGCATTTCAATATTAACCACTGACCCGGCGCATTTTTCCTCCGCCGCGGAAGGAAGCCCAACGCGCGCGCCCCGTTTTTTTTTTTTTTTTTTTTTTTTTTTTTTCGTGGTTCCCCGCACCGCCGCTGGGAGCGCTGTCCGATGCGAAGCGTCCCCGCTCCCCGCCCCGTCACGAGGTCTATCTGCCTTCCGATCGCCCGCTGCCCAGTGGCGCGGCAAACCGCCCCCACCGCCGCCTCCGCTCCGCTCTGCTCCGCTCCCGTCCGTCCGGGGAAATAAAGGTTTGCCCCGGAGCGTCCCCGGCTGAGTTTGCTTTGTCTGGCGAAGAGGAGTTTCGAAAAAACGTCGGTGAATGAAGGGATAAGATATATTTATGAAAGAGGTCTTGTTAGTTTGGTTTAAATTCTTAGTCTTAAATTTTTAATCTTCGAAGGTCCTTTAAGTTTTTAAGGCAAACAATCATTTTATAACAATTTTTATTAATGAGTTTTTACATTTTTATATATAAAAAAATAAAAATTTGGTTCCCAGTCATAATTGCGGTTAAAATTTAACGATATACGAGGGTTGGGGTAAAGTCATGGTAATTTTAGACTTGTAGTTAATATGTAATTTTAGTTAGGTTCATTCTAATCCAATCCACAATTCAGTGTTGGATTGTATCCATAAGTGCACCGTCCGGAGGGCTAATCTGCTGAAAAAGAAGGAATTAATGGAAAGAAATAGGAAAGGGACGCAAGACGGAGAGAAAACAAGGCAAAAGAGAGAGAGAGAAAAGCTAAGAAAATGGACAGCAATGAATAAGTAATGTTATAGATGATCAGACCGATTTGTAACTCTAACTGTGCAGGACTCCTTTTAATTTTTTGGAAAAATTGTAATAACATTGGAAGTGTCGAAGTTAAAAAACTAAGAACATAAAAGCATGTCGTAAAAACATCCTCAAAGTTCTGTGCAACTCAAGTGGTACGTTTCTCGGTAATGATTCTAATGCGGACATTGTCCTATCACACACTCAAATCAATAATATCAGCAGGAGTAATCCACCATCAGATGACGTCCTGACACGTTCTACTGTCAGCGTTTTTGCTCCATGATTACGTAATTACAGGCTTATGACTCGGCAACATACAAACGATTAGGTCAATAGATTTGCTACTTTGGTATGTTAGCATTTACGGTCTCATTGCAAAGCATTATTTCAATGCTGGGAACTGGGACCTAAACTTTGCTGTTTAGAAATGTTGGCTCCCAGTCCCAATTTTGGTATAAATGTAATAAAATACGAGGGTTGGAGTATATAAATCATGGCAACTACTTTTTTAGAATATGAGCAAGGACGGATAGTGTGGAATGTACACACGAAAGGGCAAAGTATGAACTAAGTGCACGGACGTTTTACGACACACCAAAAGTCATATTTATTAAGGTCTTTAAAATGACAGTACTGGTTTCATGTTGGCGAGTTGGGGGGTGGGGGGATGGGTAGAAGGATGTGTGGGCGGGATGGGGCAGGTGGGCGGGAGGGCGTGATGGCAGGTAGGTGGGAGGGCGGGAGGGCGTGATGGCCAGTGGGTGGGAGGGCGGGAGAATGGTTGGGCGGGTGGGGGACGGGAGGGATGGAGGGTGGGAGGACGGTCCGGTGGGAGGGCGTAATGGCAGGTTGGTGGGAGGGCGGGAGGACGGGAGACCGGTTGGGCGGGAGGGCGTGATGGCAGGTAGGTGGAAGGGCGGGAGGACGGTTGGGCGTAATGGTAGGTGGGTGGGAGGGCGTAATGGTGGGTGGGAAGCTGGGAGGGCGTTTGGGCGGGAGGGCGTGATGGCCGGTGGGTCGGAGGGCAGAAGGGCGTGATGGCAGTTGGGTGGGAGGGCGGGAGGACGGTTGGGTGGGAGGGCGGGAGAATGGTTGGGCGGGTGGGGGACGGGAGGGACGGAGGGTGGGAGGACGGTCCGGTGGGAGGGCGTAATGGCAGGTTGGTGGGAGGACGGGAGGACGGTTGGGCGGGAGGGCGTGATGGCAGGTAGGTGGAAGGGCGGGAGGACGGTTGGGCGTAATCGTAGGTGGGTGGGAGGGCGTAATGGTGGGTGGGAAGGTGGGAGGACGTTTGGGCGGGAGGGCGTGATGGCCGGTGGGTCGGAGGGCAGGAGGGCGTGATGGCAGTTGGGTGGGAGGGCGGGAGGACGGTTGAGTGGGAGGGGGCGGGAAGCCTGGAGGGTGGGAGGGCGGGAGGACGGTTGGGCGGGAGGGCGTGATGCCGTCCGCCCGCGGCGCGCGGTTCCCAGACGGGCGACGGCCGTCGTCCTCAGGAAGTGCGCACTTGACCCAATCCGCCCGACGCGCCGCCCGGCCGCTTATACGCCTGCTCGCCGAGCGGGTCGCTGGCCCTTGCGAAATCGTCCGGCGGCCGCTGCGCTCTCGATCTTTCCGCCCGCTGCCAGCAGCGCTGACGCTTGGTGCTAACCAGCGACCACACGCCGGTGGGGGTGGGAGAGGGCGGGGCCGTTTTTCGTTCCGCCTGCCGTGCCATTCCCTGGAGGGGAATTAATATACACTTGTGGTTTACTGCAGCCAAATTGCTGCTAAAAAATCCACAGAAAATTATTTTGCAAAAATTATCACGCACATCACGCAAGTACACAAATAAAATACTATCCTGAAAAATTGAAAAATAAGTTAAATATTTTAACTAAACCAATCGTCACGAGTACTGCAGTAGCATAGTATATTTTATACGGATACATTGCACAGCCGTTCTTTACATATCGAGAATATCGGAAAAGTTGGTGTTCTATAACGTAACGTAAACAGTAAATATTTAATGATAGGAGGCTTCTTCCTTGGAGCCTTCCTGTTGCACGACGTTACCTGTGTGGTAAGTAGTGTTGCTCTGAGTATGCGAATTTGGTCGGTACATGCAGTTTGATAATAGGCTGAATAATGCAATAACGAATATTGTGCATTCTCCTATCTAAATCGAAACGTTTTTTTCTCCAGTTTCTGGGTAATCATTGACACCTTTCACATAGCCGGAGTTTGTATAGCTTTTTTTTTTTAAATTTCTGCGTGCTTTAGAAATTAGTTATATGTGAAAACAGACTAAGTACATGCTCAAGCTCCGCTAATAATGTTTAATAAAGATTGTATATTAGTTTATAAATATTTAAAATGTTTTAATATTAATTTTTAAAATGGCAAAGGGAACCCAATTGTTTGGCTGTGCATCGCGACCTTGAAAAGATCATTCCCATCCAGCACTTAATGAGGTGAAGAATTAACTGATTCAAGAAAACGCAAAACATTTTTTTTGTCTCAAAGCATTCGATTATTCTACGACAATTTAATTCTGCTATCAGGTTAGAATAACATAGTATCATAATTTGTTGCACTTACTAAATATTTCAACCCGGCGATCCTGCATGACAAATTCGTAACTCGATTCCCATTCAATGTTAAATTCAGTAAGCATTACTACGGCTTCCGAAAAACTAATTTTAATATAACCACGCCTTTTATTTTAGAGAGAATATTTATTAAATTATTTGAATTAATTTCATTTTCAGCATCGATTAATAAAATAAAGAAACTGATACTTACCCTGCATTTCTTTTACTGCAAGGTTTGTTATATATTTTTTGTTCTTAGAACTGAATCAATAATATCTTACATAATAAAAATACCAATACGAACACACTTGCGATAATAGACAATTCCTTTACAATACCTTTCATTTAGGCACTCCCACATATGAATAAAATTTATCGTATCTGCTACTCTATTCTTTAAAGGAATTTAGAATATTGTTACGTTCAAAATTCTTGTGTTTCCCGAATACTTTTCGAGAGAGAATTTCGAGAACATCTTTAAAGTTTGAAACGTTTTTGCGGTCATGGTGTTATGGTCCGTATCTATCTGTTTAGTATTTAAATACATAGGCCAAACGTGACAATGAGGCATGCTCTAAGAAAATTTAACAAACTAATTCCATTAAAATTTTATGGATCTGTTGTGAATGAACTATTAAATACGACATGTCTTCATTCTCTTTATGAAGGCATCTTCACGATGTTTCCTCAGTATATGCATTCGATTTTCCATCAGCACTATAGTCCGTCACAAGAGACGGCAAATCAAGAGGAGTGATTAATTACAATTTGCGCCGCTTCGATATCAAACAAGCGCCTGAATTCAATAGGGCCGCGGGGTGGGATCTAGCAAAGCAGAGGGGTAATGAAAGACGAGGCGAGGATCACGCAGGACAGTGACTGGTGGGGGGGAAGGAGGGGGGGTAGCGCGAGTGGGAGGGAGGGGAGCAAAGAGGGAAATGCGAATTGGGAGGGTTCGAGAGGAGAGGGTTCCATGCCTCAAATTTCGCCTCCATTGTTGCTCTCGTGTATACTCTTTGACTCTGTTCCCTACATCTTCACCTTCAATTCGTCCCCAAGTGCTATTTCAGCTTCATTACTTCCACCGCCTTCCCCACCCTCCTCATCTTATCCAATGTCTCCCCAACCTTTCCCTCCCCTCCTGATCCTATCCCAGACCTCCCCATCCTATTCCACTTCACAATGACTTGATTGTCACCTCCGCTTCTCCATCAATCTCATTCTCCAATAATCTTCTATCAACATCGCTACTTCCATTTCGGTCTCTGTATCGTCTCACTTCCGTCAGCTAGTCAGCTTATTTCTGAATAATTGCATCCAATAATTGATAGAATTGAATGAACATAATGAGAGTTATCAAAGTTGTGTAAGTGGTCAATAAAAATTACAAGCCTTACTAGCTAAAACTCTGTGAATATTTATCTTTGAAACTGCGCAAAACGTGCAACAAAAATTGTATGAATTTGAACTTTGTTTAGAAACTCATAGACATGATGTTGTCCAGGAGATTGGGTGGCAGTGATTTGATGAGTACCCTACAGTGGATCTACCTCTTAAAATGGTTACCTCAATATTTTTTGGCCCCCAAAACATTGTGTACGCATTCATTTGTTTCCGCTTCATCACCCAACCCCCATTCCCACCGAGCGGCTAGATGTCTTTCCTAAATTACAGATTCAGATTGGGTCTATGCCCCTTCATCTCAATTCTGTCCTCTATTCCATTTCGAGTTCACAGGGAACAGAGTGTCTTGCGGCAAATCTAGCCAGGGCATTGCGACCACATCTCATCAACAAGTTAGGTGTTTCTATATTGACTAGCATTCCCATTTTAGATTTCTCGTCACTTTTACTTTCAAAATGTTTTCTCTCCTTTCACTGTAACTGATCAGGCGATAAGCAAAACTAAACATCCTTTTCTCCGCCAACATTACTACAATGACTATAGTTATCTCTTCAGTTGATATCGTTGATGCATCTATTGATCCGTTAAAAATGCTCACATTCATTCCAAGAAAAGTTGTTCACAAATGAATAGATCCGGTAACTCAAATCAATAAGTCATTACACAGTACACGGGCACACATTAGAACGCAACTCGCTAGAACAAAGATACTGTAGAATGTGACATCATACTCGTTGGTGTACAGTCGCCACATCGCTACTTGCTCTCTTCTTTTGTCCTCCTCTTCCACGCCGTCGTTCGCGTCGGTCGCCGCCGAGTCGCCCTCCGCCGTCGCTGCCCGCTAATGATGTGACGTCATCGCCCGCCGCGCGCGGTAACGAACTTGCCTTCGATCGCCCGCGGGCGACGCTCCGCCCTGCTGCGTCGCCCTGCGCCACCCGGCACCGCAAGCGGACTGCGCTGCCCCGACCGACGCCTCGCGCGCGCCATGTGGCTCGTTACAGCCCACGTGCTCCAGGGCGCGTCGTTTCTTTGACGCTTAGAAAACGATCTGGAATGACATAAGACGTGTGTAACAATCCGTTATGAAATGGATTGATTGATTGATTGTTAGTGATTCTGGGCGCGTCAACTGCTAAGACCTTAGTCCCGTAGGTGTAGTGCATGCTTTTTCTCGGGAGGTGGCGGTGGTCTTCCCCCGCAGGATGGCGAGATCCGGCGCCGACGTACCGTCGGCTAGAGGACTTTCCCTTGGTCAGGTATCTCCCACCAGCGGAGCACCGCCCCAGACAGGTCACGCCCTAAGCTCCTGGCCGGTCTCCTGGTATGTGTGGTGGTGTAGTGCATGTTAGTGTGAATGTGTGTGTGAGAGGAGAGGATAGGACAACGAAGCGGTAGGAAAGATCACGCGCGGTCCGTGGTCCTTTTGTTAGGGTACTGTTGTGGCATTCGCCTGGTGTTGATCCGGAAAACTATGGAAAACTAGCGATAAGAGCAGCCGGCCGCTAGAATTCTCCTCCTGACAGCGGCTGAATCCGACCTAGCTGACAAGCCAGTCTCGAAAATCCTGCCACCGTCGGAACTCCAACCTAACACCTCCCGGTCAGAAGGGTTGCAGTAACATCAGTTGATACACTGAGTTATTTCTCCCTGTCACGTAAGAAATGAGGGAAGGATAAAAACAACGGACCCCATTGCCGTTATTTTCCCCTATCTTTGTTTACGTAATGAATTAATTTCATCGTTTAGGACTTTATTATTAGAACCAAGTATGAAGTTGGACGTTGTAGCCTGAACGATCTCGGCTACCCGGGCTGGGAAATCATCATTGCATTGCATCAGTGCTTGGTGAGCGTTAGAGAAGAAAATTTTACACACTGTACTGATTCGAAAATTTTCCTGCAAAATCTGCTCCATATTCATCACGATTCAATTGCTTAGTTTATACTATTGTAAGGTTTGCTTTAGTTTCTTTATACGAGTACGAAAACTATTGCGATACACTAAGTAAGTCAATGTCTTTGAGCAATAGGACGAGTTAATAAATTGCTTTTTGCATGTAAACACTTATAAAATACTGCTTTTGTTGTTAATTTTGACAGCTGTTTACAACCTTGCTATTTATTCTTGCAAAATGCACCTTTTTTCGACATTCATATTTCTGTTTTTCGTGAAATAAATGATGAGGAGTTCGAGCATTTCTTCCGAGAAAATTACCTGTTCACATGAAATGGATTTTTGCCAAAAGTATTAAACATCATTTACGAACTTCATTCGTATTTCAGTATTTCTCAGAAATGTGTTGACCACAAAACCTTGTTATTGTTCTTAAAATCGCAGAATTGTAAATCCTAGTGTTGTTTATTTTATGATGAAATATCAGATGAAAGTATTAACTTCCATAAATTATTACTGAACGGATTCAATATTATGTTTTAAACACGTTGCCTCGCAAATGGCGCTTGAAGTAATTCCGTTTCCATTTACGTCGTATTATTTTACGTAGGGGATTATTCCGTTCTAAAATTTGGTTTCCGATGGCCCAAGCGGGAGCGGTAGCTCAGTCCATCACTTCAGCGCCTCTGACCGGGAGGTCCTAGGTTCCAGTCCGGACGGCGGCAGGATTTTCGACACTAGCTTTTCAGCTAGGTCGAATTCAGTCGCTGTCTGGAGGAGAATTCTAGCGGCCGGCTGCTCTGATCGGTAGTTTTCCGTGGTTTCTCCGATCAACACCAGGAATGCCGGAGCAGTACCCTACCAAACGGGCCAGGGACCTCGCGCGATCTGTCCTTCCTCTTCCTTTTCCTAGCCTCTTCCCTTACACACACACACTTACACTAACATGCACTACACTACCACATATCCCGGGAGGCCGGTCGGGAGCTTAGAGCTTGTCCCGGCTGGGGCGGTGCCCCGCTGAGGGGAGAGTCCTAGCTAGGGGGAAACCCCACTAGCCGACGGTAGGTCGGCGCCGGATCTCGCCATTCAGCGGGGGAAGATCACCGCCATCTCCCGAGAGAGAAGACATGCACTACACTAACGGGACTAGTGAGCAGAGCAGTTGACGCGCCCGGAAACACGAAAAAATCAATCAATCAAAACCGATGGCCCAGATTTTTGTGTTACGGACTTTTCAATCCGATTTTAGTGTATCAGCACGATATCACCAACCTTGTTGTAATGAATTGAGATCGTCTTCCTCACACGAAAATCCTCGCCTCGCGCAGGATTTATTGGTTGATTGGTTAGTGTTTTCGGGTGCTCCAAACGTCATTAGTCCCGTAAGTATAGTTTGTGTGTTTTATCGAGGTGACGGTGATCGTCCCCTGCTGGATGGCGAGATTCGACGTCAACCTGTACTTGGTCTTGCGAGGTTTCCCTCCACCAGATGTCTCCCACCAGCGGAGCACTGTCCCAATCGGGACACGCTCTAATCTCCAGACATGTGTGGTAGAGTAGTACATGAAAGTGTAAATTTGTGTAAGGAGTGTGGATAGGACAAGGAAGAGGAAAGAAAAAACGCGCGCGGTCCGTAGCCCGTTTAGTAGGGTACTGCTACGGCATTTGCTTGGTGTTGATCGGAGAAACCACGGAAAACTACCGGTCAGAGCAGCTGGCCGCTAGAATTCTTCTCAAGACAGCCGTTGAATTCGACACAGCTAGCTAGATAGTTAGATACATTTATTCTGCAAATAGTTACAAAAACTGCTACCAGAATTTGACAATAATAATAATAATATAATAATAATAATAATAATAATAATAATAATAATAATAATACAATAACAATAATATAATATGATATTGTAATCTCCCGACAACATCTCCGATCAACACCAGGTGAATGCCGGAGCAGTACCCTACAAAACGGGCCACGGACCGCGCGCGATCTGTCCTTCCTCTTCCTTGTCCTATCCTCTCCCCTTACACACACACTTTCACTAACATGCACTACACTACCACATATTCCGGGAGACCGGTCTGGAGCTTAGAGCTTGTCCCGGCTGGGGCGGTGCCTCGCTGGTGGGAGAGTCCTGGTTAGGGGGAAACCCCACTAGCCGACGGTAGGTCGGCGCCGGATCTCGCCATCCAGCGGGGGAAGATCACCGCCATCTCCCGAGAAAAAACATGCACTACACTAACGGGACTAATGGCCGAAGCAGTTGACGCGCCCGGAAACACGAAAAATCAATCAATCAATCCCGACAACAATAATAATATAGAACATAAACTCTTAGTAACCAAAAGAAATAAAAGCCAGTGCGAACAACAGCAACAGAACTCTTGTGTCAATGTTGGGTACAATATGACACTGCACTGCACTGCACTTCATTACAAGTACATTTCTTATTCTAAATAGCATATACAAACTAGATAATTTATTGTTAATATAAGCCAAATTATATTCGATTATTTCTAAACATATTTACAGAGTGAGGAAAGGTTTCAAATACTGTCGAGGATAAGCTGTGCCAATCCTTTATCGACTGGCTCATAAAACAATGTTTTGTTACGCCTGTCCTCTGCTTCTTTCGTTCGATTTTGTCAGGACGAGTAGTAAGGATGTTGCTAGTGTCGGAAAAAATCTTGCCACCGTCGGTTATCGAACCCTAGGACTTCCCAGACAGACGCATTGCAGTGACATCAATTGTTGCCCGGAGCCACCTAACCCGGTGCCTCACGCCGGAGGAAGCGAGCGAGACCGGAAGTGACGCACTAACGAGGAGTGGTCGCGAAGCGTTTTCTCGCGGACGCGTTAGTCGCGGCGTTGAGGGCGGGGGCAGGGAAGTTCGCAGAAAAGCACCAAGAGCATCTGAAAGGAAAGGAGGAAGTGTCGGATGATAACTGATGAATCGGGTCAGCTATTTCCGTGATAAGTCGCTATTGTGTATTTCTTAGACACACAATATTTTGTGAAGAAATCCGTCTTATGCGTGATAATCCGTGCGAAATTAAATAATTGAGAAAGAACATTTTATTTCCAGTTCTCTTCGTTTCATGGTCATCTTAAGATATCGTTATGACAAAAATGACTGAACGATTCTGTTTGGACGTTCAAATGTTATTCTTGCCAAATCTTGGAAACATAGACATGGCTTATAATGAAAAAGATAAAAAAGGATAACTACGCTCATATGCTTTAAAGGTTACGTAATTAATATTTTTTGGCTTTCTTCAATTTGATTTTTTCGATTTCTAGAATTAAATTTGCTTTAAAATGAATTTTTACTGTCTCTGTTAAGCCTTATGATTTCTAGGAAAATTCGTTTATGAAGTTTTCATCATGACTCTTTGTATTGTGCACATTCAATCGTTCATCGTGCATTGATGCAAGCCAAATACCTCGTTGCGTTTGTGATTATAATTAACCGTGATCAGCTCACAACGAGTCAAAAAGAAATTCAAGAAAAGAAGACAAGAAGGATTCTCGGGGGTTTCAAGTGAAATCGAATCAATTACACACCTATCAATGTATTAAAATTATATTAGAAATATGTGACATAATCTTCATTTATTTGACTATTAAAGGAAATTAGAACGTGTTGACAAGTTATCGCTGCAGAACAAATCACACGTCTTTCCCATCAGTCATCTCACGCTTCCTTAGTATTCGCAAACCAGTGCACTCTGCGGTGACGACTTCCCCCGAGGGCATCGCGTGAGCACTCTTTAATTGCTCTGAGCATCGGCGCAGGCAGCGGCGCAGGCGAATCGGCGCAGACACATGGCAGCGCCCTGGCGCCGGCTCAGCGGCGGCGTCGCGTGCGCAGCAGCGGGCGGAGCGAGGGGACTGACAGCTGAAGTGCGCGGGGTTGTCTCTGCGCCCGCCTCCCGGGGGACGCGACCACCGCGCCGCCCCCGCCGCCCCCGCCGCCCCCGCCGCCCCCGCCGCCCCCGCCGCCCCCGCCGCCGGGTTCCACGTCGCCTCGGCGATTAGCTCTCCCGAACGGCGAGAGGTCGTTAGCTACCACTGCTGCGTTCTCCGCCCCGGAATCGTGTCCCGGGCTCCTGCCACCTCCTTCATTCTCCGTTTCACCTTCACCACGTCCCTTTCTAGATCCCCTTCCTCTCTGCTCTCTCCCTCTGTCCGTCTATGATCCCCTTCATCGCTGCCATTCCCGTGTCCCTTTCCACGCTGCGATTTACCACTCACTTTTCTCGCTCCCTTTCCACTCTCACTTTCCCGCTCTTCTCTGCTCCTCATTCCCGCGTCCCTTTCCTGCTCTCTTCTGTTCACTTTTCATTCTCCACTCCTCTTTTTCACTCTCCCTCTCCGTTCCCCTTTTCCACTTTCTTTCCCCGCTTTCCTCCTCCCCTCCCCGCCCTTATTTCCTGCTTTTCTTTCCTTATTTCACATGCCCACTCTCCACTTCTTTTCTCGCTCAATCTTCCCCGCGCACCCTTTCCTCTCCCTTTCTCGCTCGCCCTCAAGTTAGCCAGTCCCGTTTTCCGCTCGACCCGGCTCTTCTCTCCTTCTACGTTCTCCCCCTTCTCTAATCCCCCACAAGCGTTTTCTGCCGCAGCTGTTTGGGCCTCTACTGCAACCCCCCCTCCTCCCCTCACCCGCGGTCACCCCCTCCCCCTGTCTAATCGCCAATCGCCGGCCGCTCTGCGCGTCACCCCCATGAAATATGCAAACTTCTGGGACAAATGCCGCCCGCGTCGCCGCAGCATTTATGTGGCGTTATTGATTTCGCGTCACTCTTCCCCTCCTTTCGTCTTCATATCTCCCTTGATTGCTCGCTTTGATGATGGGTAGTCTTCTGCCTAACTGCACATTATATCTATTGTATATCCCTTTCATGTCTCATGTTTGCATCTCGAATAGCGCCTTTATTGACTATTTCTGATTATGTCATATCTATCTGTCATCTCCTTGTTTTTCTTTCTCGTTGAAACACATTAGTGAAACATACTGTTTTTCTCTTACGAAGAAAATGTTTGTTTTTCTTTGAATATTCTCCGATAATATTTTCAGTCATTGAATTTTCACTTCTAGCTACTCATGTAATATTTTAGATAAATACAAAAATGTCTTTTTCTAGATTTCTCTTTGCCTTGTGTCGTTTTTCTTTCTGGTATTTCAAATTCCATATTTTCACAGGTTTGTCGACAATAAATGCACGAGTAAATTCAAAGAAGTGTTGCTTGAAAATCTCATCAATGTTCATTTTATTTATATTTTAAAACTATTACATTTATTTTGCTCTAAATAAATATTTCATAATTGAAAATACTTAAAGTGTTTCACAATCAACATTAATATTAATCAATATTTAGAATTCATTATATTTTTAAATGGCGCCATAAACATTCTTTAGCACCTCGAAAACGTAACAAAGCAATTATAATTTACATGTTTTCTGATAGAGAAAACGATGGGTTTGTCCCTTACAGTTTTGTAAAAACATCACACTTTTGTATTGAATAGAAGGATAATTCAAGGCACAAAGTTGTTATTTCACTCCTTTGCAATTAATTCTTTTTTTTCTCCTAAACGCTTTTGTTTAAATATTACAACGTGAATAATTCATCACTTTCTTGTACCTCCCAAATGAAGATTCGAAGTGGAAGGATTCTGAACAAGAGCCAACTGCAAACAGGAGCTCGCCGGGCTTCTCTTTTTCTTTCTCGTCACGAACCCGAGAGAAAAAAAATCCGTGTGAGTAATGTAGACGCATAGAAAAGGCGAATGATGAATGGCCACCGGGAGAGGTATTCTTGCGTAAATGGGGCGCATTAGAGAGAACTAATAAACTAACAATAATTAGGTTAGTCAGTAAGTTATGTTAGGTTAGTAAACAGTAAAAAAAAAAAAAAAAAAAAAAAAAAGTTATAAGTTTTAGTCAATTGCTAAGTATAAGTAGATAAATAAGTCAATAAAAATAAATAAATTAACTTATAATAATTAAAATAAGTTAAATAAATTAAAATTAAATTAATTAAAATAAGTTAAATAAATTTAATTTAAATTAATTAAAATAAGTTAAATAAATTAAAATTTAATTATATTAAAATAAAATAAAAGCAAACGGTTAAAATAAAACACATTAGGAGGCGAAGGGAAGTAGGAATCGGAAATGTTAGGGCAGAGGCGTTGGTGCGGACGATTTTCTGTGGTGCTGTTTGTTTTCAGGTGCGGAGGAGGCCAAACACTGGAAGGAGAATGCCTGACGCCCGCGCCAAATAAATAAATGGATTAAAAACCGGATAGATTAGCATGTACTCGGCTTCTGACGGCAGGTTTTTCCCCCTTCAGGGGTTTTTTCCTCAGCCGTACCTTATGGTCTCTTTTCCGCGGCTTTGATGCGAAGGAGAGACCATTTGGGGTGAATACCAGAATTCGAAAGGTTAGAACGCTGTAGAATGTAGGTATTGTAATGGCTTAAAGGCCTTCGGCCTAGCCACATTGCATCAAGATTTTTACTTTGCCTGTAATAATTACCTATTAAATAAAAAAAAAATAATAGAGAGAACTAAAACAGGAACTAAGTTGGCCGTTGCCTCGGATGCGGTCAAAACAAGTAAAAATTCCAAGTAACGATCACACAGTCGCGTTTTCCGCAGCAACGATTCTCAGCCTTCAATAACCTCCGCCCCAAAAAACAGTAATTACGGCATTTCAGAAGGAGCCAGCGTCGATAAAATTTAGATTTAATTGAAAATCATGATAAACATCTCTAAATGAAAACATTCCAGTATCGCAATATAATTAGCATAGCTTCTGGCACGACTAGATGAAGAAGAGGGAATTCTTTGAAGTCTGTTAATTGTGCGAGTTCAGTGAACTGGAGAAGAAAAGATGCTTTCGAGAACGTTGTTAACGAGCGGAGGAGCGGCTGTGCGATTAAAGATGAAGATTAAAGCAGAGGTTTTGACAAAATGTTTCAAATGCATTTTTATAAGATTTGGAGTTCTCTCTGATGTTATGAAAAATGGCGAAAGTCTGTCAAGCATTGACGTGGGGTGGTGGAACAGAATGTAATGATTCGAAAACCCTTTTATTGCATATCATATTTTCTGTTTTACATTAAGTTAGAAAGAAAAATAGCTTGATAATCTCACTGTTACAGAATGTACGATAAAATGATCTACTTTTTTAAATATTAGTAAGTAATATTTTTTTCAATTTTCATGCGAATGATAAAGTTGTAATGTCTTTGAGATGACATGAATCATGTATATTTAGAACTTGTTGAATCACAGGAAGTAAGATTTCAGTGAGACAACAATAGTTTCATGGACACACACACACCATACTTTAATTAAGTAATTTTAGACAAACAAAATATACAAGGAGACTCGTTGGTCTGAATGAAAAAGTCTTGGCTCTTGAATATTCTGCAGTGTTACGACGAAACTAGGAGACCGCTCTCTGACCCTTCCAAGGGATAAACAAGAGCTGGGAAGGCAGCACCGATGCGATGTCGCTAACTTCCTTGGTGGCCGGACGCGGTCAGTAGCTGGCGCTGTTGTAGACGGCTGTTGGGTGGTGACCCGGCGAACGGGGAGGGGTTACTCGTATAAAAGACCTCCGTAGGTAAGATCGGTTGGGCGGTCAGAGGCTGACCTGGGTAGTGGCGCTACAGCGAGTGGAGGTGCTGTTGGTGCGCGGTGCGCGGAGAGTGGCGTACACGTTCGCAGAGATTGTGACCTCTCGTATGCTGGCACTACCAAAATTGGTAACCACAAAGCCATATCTGTCACCATTTAGAACTATTTAATTGCTAATTAATTACGAAAACAAATGTTTTTTTGCTCTTCACATTTTTGCGTAATTAATGGTGAGCTAGCATAAGATTATGCTGGCACTACCACAATGAGGTGCCACAAAACCAAATACGCCATCAGGGTGGTTTCTCCGATCAACACCAGGCGAATGCCGGAGCAGTACCCTAACAAACGGGCCACGGACCGCGCGCGATCTGTCCTTTCTCTTCCTTGTGCTATCCTCTCTCCTTCCATACACACACTTACACTAACATGCACTACACTACCACATATTCCGGGATACCGGTCGAGTGCTTAGAGCTTGTCCCGGCTGGGGCGGTGCCCCGCTGGTGGGAGAGTCCTGGTTAGGGGGAAACCCCACTAGCCGACGGTAGGTCGGCGACGGATCTCGCCATCCAGCGGGAGAAGATCACCGCCATCTCCCGAAAAAAAACATTCACTACACTAACGGGACTAATGACCAAAGCAGTTGACGCGCCCGGAAACACGAAAAAATCAATCAATCAATCAATCAAAAACCAAATACGCCATCATGTAGAGCGATTTATGATGTATGGTTTTGTGGTAACCGCTTTTGGGAGTGCCAGCATAGGAGAGATGACCTTCTGCACCAGAGCGACGTCATGGGGGCGGTGACTGGTCGTAATGCTGCTGGCTCTGGCTTATGTAACCAGGCAGGAAGATATGGAAAAGAGCTATGCCCCTTCCACTGCCTTCATCTTCCTTAGAGTGCATGAAAGCCTGATGACAAGCGCTCCCCCTACTGGTGCGGGGGTATTACAAAACTCAAGAATACTTCAACTTCGCGCAGCTGAAATTAAAATCACTTTTTACAAAGTGAAATATGGAAATACAGATTTTCTAGTGTCTCTTTACCAGACTTCCACTGTAGGAAAATATATAGGATGCATATTGCGGGTCCTTATGTTGAAGGCTCCACAACTGCGGTGTGTGCCGTGTCCTTTAGTCGTCCCTGACTTCATATGAGTTTGCACAACTTCGTTATTTTTCGTCATAAAACCGCCGCCTTCGCTCATCTATCGGTTCTGCGGTGTCCGTAGTCCCCTGCCCCTCTCGCCTGCTACCCCGTTCACGTGACCGTCTCTTGTCGCGGGGGCGTACCCTATTTTATGGTGCATCTCGGCGACAGACGCGGTGCGCCCCGTCGTAAAAAATGTTTACACCCCGGCCCCGACACGGCAAGCCTCGCTCCCAATGCCCCGCCGCCGCCAGCGGAAGTTCGCAATGGCGACTCGGAATGACGCCGCTTCCGGTGATGGCGGCCGTCCGACTTGCGCGCGGCCGGGATGAATCTGTGGCGCTGTCGCCGTTAACCTCGACACCTCTCGCCCTCGCCACCCGCCCCCGCACCATTTTGCGCAGGCCGACGAGGCTGTCACGGTTCTTGCGTGGGGCGCCCCGGCGACTGCTAGCAAGAGCCAGACAGGGGCTTCCTTCTGTCATGTTCGCCCTGCTACGGACAGTGCTCATTTAGACATTGTCAGAGCCATCAATTGTTGGTTTTTGAAGATATTTGTTGTGTATTCTGTGAATTAAAAATTAAACTAGCATTTAAGAAGTGAAATCTAAATTGTGTTTACCTCTGGACCTGAGAACACAGTTGCGAACTTATTTTTTCTTTATTTATTATTTTAAGGTTGCTCTAGTCGTTATGTTTTATGGTGAGTTCTAGACCTGATTGAAATATTTGATAATTTTGAACTTAGCATTAGTGTAGCCGTATTTTTGGTGAATTAAATACTCGTACTTATGATACATTTCACAACTACTTTAATTGTAGGTGGAACATATTCAATAAGAAACCGATATAATAACTAATTAACTGTTTGGAAAAGAAATGTAACTCTTTTTACATTAGTATATTGATCTCTCAAAAGAGATTTAGAATTAAATACTTCTTTAAAATTAATGTGAAATAAAATATTTTTTCAAACTTCATTTCTAGCTCTATTCAGAACTATAAACTTCAGAGATCTGGGTAAACAACCTGACCCGGGCAGTTCTTGTCTTCTGAAGGCTTTTTAAATTGTGCGATGATAAGGTTTCAAGAAACGTCACATCAGCCAAAGCAAGTGTCCCGCTATATGAAAATGTTAATATCTCGATATTGGTGATAGTATGGTTTATATTGTTATTACATATGCCCTGATCATTCTTATGAAAGGCTTGAGGCAAAAAAAAGACAACAAAGAAAACTAGGCACACCTTTGCTCCTTTAGTCGTGTTTTTCCAAAGACGGAAGTGAGGTGACCCATCTAGATGGCTCCACAGTGTTATCATAATGATGGATTTCTTGGGAGGATCTAATAAGGGGGAAGTTTCCCGTTGCTCTCCCTGATGGTTATTATTATTATTATTATTATTATTATTATTATTATTATTATTATTATTATTATTATTATTATTATTATTATTATTAGGAATGAATTGATAGCGTGATGATGAGTGAAAGGACTAGGATGGCGGTGGGAATTGGTGGGTGGGGTGGTGTTAGGTAGGAGGTGTTCGTGTTATTTTGATTCATCCTAGCATTCGCTTTATAACTGAGGGAAACCACGAAAACCCCGGTCAGGATGACCGAGGCGGGGTTCGAATCCGGACCTACCGACTGCGAATCCATCGCGCTATGCAATGAGTCACTTCGCTCGGTACACCTTGACTAAAACCGAGATATTAACCTTTACGAATGACGGGAGACTTGCTGAGGTTGGTTGGGCTTGTCTTGTTTCTGCCCCAAGCCCTTCGTACGGTTACGAACAAACCTCCCTCTTCACAGACGAGCATGTTTTTGTTGCGGCGATATACGAGGAGTCGTATCGCGCGCCAATTCGGCAGCGCGGGACGCAGGCTACTGAAGGCAGCAGGGCCACGAACAGGCGCGAAGACCGGCCAATGGAACGTGAGCGGCCGGCGAGCGGATCAACAGGCTCGAGGCGAGATTACAGCGCGGCGTGCTTCTTAACGGGCCGCGCCGGCCGGAGAGACACTCAGTAGTGAAGTGCGATCCAGAAGTGACATAGTGTGATAGTGTATCTAGTGCAAACTCAGCAAAGTTTACTTGGTTTCTCTCTCCGGCTATTTTGGACGACCGTGCACGTATTTTGGACATCTTCTGGATTTTGGACACCACGGCATTGTACAACGAACTACCCTTCTGGATTTTTGTAAACTGGATCACACCTGTGAAAAGCTTGACCAATAAATTGTTATTGTTGACTTGTGTCGTTTTACGTACATAACAGTTTTCAAGAGAGCATCCGCGCGTCAGTCGTGTGAGCTGCGGGGGAGGGGGGTCGTGCGGCGATTGTTGCAGGCGAGCAGACGGCGCGTCCACAGACTTACGGCGCGGGCGGCCGTAATGGCTGTGTAAACGCACGAAGTCTGGGGGCGCGCCCTGTTTAATAATGCGGGCGGCTCCTCCCCCGTTGCGCAGACTCCGCCTCCGCATCTGCCTGCGCCCTGCCCCACCCCCCGCACCGGCGATGCCTCACGCCGCGGGCCCGCCCTTCGAGGTCGGAGATGCCAGGTGCACGGAATCGGTCGGTAATTTGGGCACGTGGCTTTGGAGTTACCATGCCGCCCGTGAAAACCGTGTCGTGCGAGAGTGTGTGTGCAATTAAAGATTTGTGATTTTCTTTCTGTTCGATGAGATGAGGGCTTTTTATATTTTTTTATTAACATTTGATTTTTCATTGTTGACGGATGAAGTTCCGCAGAGAGACCAACATTTTGTATCTCAAAACCTTTACTCTTTTACTTGATAATTAGTTGTTTGATGTTTCCGGACACGACAACTGCTTCGGTCCTTAGTCCCGTTAGTGTAGTGAATGTTTCCATTTCTTGGAGATGGCGATGTTCTTGCCCGCTGGATGATGAGAAACGGCACCTCCGTCCTATCCGTCCACGTCGGTTTATGAGGTATTTCCCTCTTCAGGTATCTACTTCTGTAGAGCATTTCCCCACCCGGAACAAACTCTAAGCTATTGAGTAATCTTCCTGCATATTTTTAGTGTATTGCATGGAAATGTGTGTGTGTAAGAGAGGGAGAGAGAGAGAGAGAGAGAGAGAGAGAGAGAGAGAGTGGGGGAGAGAGGATAGGAGAAACCTGTGTGTGAGAGAGAGGGAGGGGGGAGATGCTACGACAATGATGATTAAGGAAAGATCGCTTGCGGTCCGCGGCCTTTTAGTTAGGGTAATGCTCCGGCTTTCGCTTGGTATTTATCGACGAAACCACAGAAAAGTACCCATCAGAGCAGGGGACTGCTAGAATTCTCCAGATAGCGCCCTAATTTGACCTATTTAGCTAGCTGGTGTCGAAAATTTGCCACCATCGGGACTCGAACACTAGGACCTCCTGGCCAATATTTTACTTCTTAAAATGATACAGCTTGTGAGTAAATATAAGGATTTTGTTTGATAAGTTTTGAATCAAAAGGAAAACTTTTTAATTTAAACTAGTTTAATTAAGCTAATTTAAATAAAGAATTCTTGAAAGTTTGCAATTGCAATTGCAAACACTTGCAAACAATTGCAAGCACTTGCAATTGCTTGGTGTTTTGTAAAAAAATATATAAATCCACTATTTAAATATTAATTAACAGGTATGATTTACATAATAAACCTTCACTCTTTTCTCTTTATTTGATTGCAGTTGCTTGCATTGCTGTTCCTTAATGACCGTCCGTATCTGTTGAAATAACCAATTGCACGAGGACTACATTCTTTGCTATTGAGTGCAAGGGATTTTGATATTGAGTGTAATGGAAAGGGAAATTGTATATACGATGTATCCTTTCTCTTCACCATGTCTGTTGTAGTAATTCCACAACACATTTCCCTCTCCTATTTAGATTTGAACTTCCTAGTGTTACAATTCTATGTTTCGAACAGTTTTTGTTGCTTTCATCATTTTCAAACTTAATTCTGTCTTGATAACAGATTTTTTAGATCACTACTTGTCCTTGAACGTCTATACTGTATGTCATGAAAGCTATTGTTTTCATTTGAAACTGTTTTATTTACATTCAAATTTAGAAGAAAGAGACATTCAATTTTGTTGGACGATGACGATTTTTGTATATATTCGTGATAATGTATGCGTGATTTAATGCCTTTTCAAAATTAATAAATTAACAACGATGCCCGAAAATTGTTTAAAAAGAAGAAAATATATCATAATTTTTTGACTGCTTACTACGGTATCTCAAAGATATTTACCGACCATATTTTGGTGGAGAATATTTTCACAGGAATCAAATTTTAGTTAATATTCAATTCAGGAGTAATTTTTACTTTTCGTCAAACGTTCAAAATAGTGTTTGCATTGTGTCAGCACAAAACACCATAGAAATGAAGCCAACCGCAGTAGAAAAGTGCAGACTATTTACTATTTGTATGATTGACATGCAACATTGGCATTTGTTTTTCCTCATCTAAAACTAATGGCAGATGAATAATTGATTTTACTGCAATTCTATTGGATTGAATGTAGATTTAGAGCTCAACAGAAAGACAGAAAATGTTTTAAGTTGTATTCATTAATTAGAATATATACGCGAGTCGATATTTAAATACATTGAAAAGGAATTGTAAGTACGTATTTATTACTGTGAACAGCATGTTTCATGCTTTCGTGGTAGGTAAATCAGCGTCCGATTCATTTAGTAGAATCATCCGAGATTCCACAGAACGAGAATAACCGAACGAGCGTTGCCCGTTTGTTGTGCACCGTTCTGAGATTGCGCATGTTCCGGTGTTAATTACCGCTGAAATTCGGCAAGTGACGCGGCAGAGGAGTCGAAAGCCTCCATTTACAACTAATTTATCATTTGGAACGTCACAGTGTCAAAATTAGCTCCTAATGACAAAGGCACCGTTTCATGGATACACAGTCATTAAATTCAAATGAGGTTTTACTCAAACGAGTGGTAAATAAACAAGCAGGTCCCGGCTAGTGCTCCGTGACAGCTCGTAATTGCGGTTTAGAATTGCTAATGACTAAATAAAGACACCAAGGAACCTTCCGCTCTCCGCGCAGCCGAAATTTCATTACGTTAATTGTAAGGTAAGAGCTCGTATTTTAGGTTAAATCTGACTACTTACAGTGATTAGTTTTGCGTTAAAACTGGAATAACGGAATAAATTAGTTGGCAGCGAACCGCGAATTAGTATATACGGGGCAGATAACGCTGCTGTAAATACATGTTAGTTTTTCACTGAAGCCACAGCCACTGGCTTGAGTTTGCCATTTCGTGTGCCTGGTCCTATTTTACTTATCTGTATTGCTACCATAAGGTATAAGAGTGGGCCAAGAAATTCGTTTTTGATAAAAACAATTACGTGGATGTCTGCAATGTTTTCTTAGTGTTGCTAATATAAGGTAGGCTTTGACTATCAACAGAGTGTTATGAGGCATTAAAAGAATGTGTATTCCTTTGTTTATCATAAATAATAACACGGGTCCGCTGAAAAATTTCCGATTACTTCCAAATGTTCAATGTATGCAATATGTGACACTTTGGTCTTGTCTGGGATCCACCAGTACAGTTATGTTTGCGTGAGTACTGCGCGAAAGTAGGATTGGATGGGCAAAATTTGATGTCACCACTACTATCACGTTTTACCAATAGAGGAAATTATAGATTTAAAAATAAAATAAGATTAAATAATAAAAATTATAGATTTAACTCTCGTTACCTCGACACTCGTGGGGCACTTGCATTGAAACTTCCAAAACTTTCGACCGGGAGCGGTAGCTCAGTGCATCAACTGATGTCACTGCAGCGCCTCTGACCGGGAGGTCAGTCCTGATGGCGGCAGCATTTTCGACACTAGCTTATCAGCTAGGTCGAATTCAGTCACTGTCTGGAGGAGAACTCTTAGTGGCCGGCTGCTCTGATCGGTAGTTTTCCGTGGTTTCTCCGATCAACACCAGGCGAATGCCGGAGCAGTAGCCTACCAAACGGGCCACGGACCGCGCGCGATCTGTCCTTCCTCTTCCTTGTCCTATCTTCATCCCTTACATACACACACACACTTACACTAACATGCACTACACTACCATATTTTCTGGGAGACCAGTTGGGAGCTTGTCTCGGCTGGGGCGGTGCCCCGTTGGTGGGAGAGTCCTGGATAGGGGGAACCCCACTAGCCGACGGTAGGTCGGCGCCGGATCTCGCCATCCAGCGGGGGAAGATAGCCACCATCTCCTGAGAAAAAACATGCACTACACTGACGGGACTAATGACCACAGTAGTTGACGCGCCCGGAAACACACAAAAATCAATCAATCAATCCAAAACTTTCGAACTTGATTCACGGTCACTGGGAGACTGGCTACTGAAAAATTTCAGTTAAGACTCGTAACAGCACTAGCAAACCTTTACATCACTGACTTAGTCACATGACAGTATATAACATATTCGTAATTCATTACATGTTTTTATTTGGAGGAATGGTGCAAGAGTGTGCACATCAGCTGTACTTTATAAAAGCCAGACCGAATGTCTGTAAACATTCGCTTTCACGTAATAAACTTTAATTTTTGTTCTTGGAAATGACGAACCGTGATTGTTTGTTGTTCGGTTCGCGTCCGCAATCGTAGCGGGAGTATAAAAGCGACGAGCTACTGACTGACTGCTCGGTGATTATCTGCAGTGTTTGCTGAAGAGGATATCAGTGGCCATTCCCAGGTCACTTTTCTCATGACGCTGTTGAATGCTGTGACCGCCGCATCCAGCCACCGTGGTCGCGGACCTTCTGAAGAGAGCATTATTATTACCAGGCATTCAGCCATACAAAGCACTCAACTGCAATATTAGTAAGAACTATAAACGTTTCTTTTTTGATTGTTTTTAGTTCTCAAAAAGAAACCTAGTTTATTTGCATTGTCACGTACTGGTACAAGGCTGGCGGTAAAGTTATTAAATTGAAAACTCGGTTAAATGTATGATTTTTTTATTTTGTCGTATACGTACATAAATGTGGAGTAATATACGTAGTATGGAGAATGTTATGTAATGCTGCAGAAAACAGATTTCGAGAATTCAACGGAAATACACGTTTTGGGGTCCCCTGATACCGAAAAAGTGTTTTTTTAATGTCCATCCGTCTATGAACAATACTAGCACTTATACTATTCCTAGGATTTTTCTAAAATGAATATTGTCCAATCGATCTGGCACGACTGGCAGTTCTGGGAGTTTGAAAATAATTCTTTAAAGTTTGGGGGTACTTTGAATGAACTGTGAAATTTTCAAAAGTTTCTCAAAAATGCTCCATTAAAAAAAAATATTGTAAGAATAGAGAGAAATGCACTCATGAAGATTAACGTAATTCCAAAGATTTCAAGAAAAAATCTAGACCGAATCAAGAAAAAACAACATATATACAGGACGACATTTTGCATAGTACTAAAAAGTACCGGACGAAAAAATTGTGATAAAAAATTAATGACGTTACACCAGTTCAGAAGTGAAGCACAACGAATCATAATCGACAAATATTCAGTTAACCCCCGGGTAGAAGAAACCCGAAGAAACCTGACGGAAATCCAATTTATCCATCACACATTTCCCATTGATGAACTCGCAGAGAATTGCACGTCTAATTAAACCCGCAATAAAGCTACCAACACAAGCAGTAGAGCGGCGCAGTTGTTGGGATTCTTTGACCTTTTCATAAGTCACACGACATTAGGGAATTCAAGAAATTCTTCCTCGGTGTGAAGTGTGACCCCAATGACATCCGCTGCATCATCGGAATCCTCCCCCCCCCCGAAGAGATGAAGTTCCGGAGCGCGAATGTGGCGCTCGTATTGGAATTTTATCGAGCCGCCATCTCAACATCCTCTCCCGGCGGGGACGTCGAGGTTCGAGGTCCGGGCCAAGGCGAGGATGAGGACGAGGACGAGGACGTCGAGCGAACTTCTGCGAGTCGCCGCCAGGAGACCCGGCCGGAAATTAGCCCATCATGGCCCGCCCTTCGCGCGCTCGCCGCTCGCCCCGCGATGCGCTTTTGTCCCATAAGGTCCCAGCGCTCCGCGTGGATTCCTACAGAACGCCGCCTGCTCTTCCAATTTTGCATCGATTTCATGAGGCTGTCTGCAAGCGCTCGTCGTGCATTCGACTGCGAAAGATACGAAGAAGCAGTTAGGGCTTTGCCAATATTGTATTTAAAATGAAATCGTTATATTGTGGTCGAAAAATGTATTTACGTAGGTAAGAACACATTTCCAAATATCTTATTAAGGGTATTACATATGTTATAAGGATATTACATATGATAGTATTTCGTTTTACTATCTATATTACTAATTTCCAACAGGCACAGAAATATGTTTTCTTCTGAATAAGTACAAATATGTGATTGGGATATCGGCTTATTCTCTTACTGCCCGTACCGACAGAATTCTCAAACTCAGTGCGTCAGTTTGCCACAAAGCTGATGTCAATAGACAGGGATGCTCCATGGCTCCTTGTGTGGTTTTTATTTTAGTCTTGCACATAACACATTACGCTAATAAAACTAATGGTCCGAAACAGCACGTACTTTCTCGCCTGTAGTGATGGTTATGTAATACTATTTAAACCTTAATTTTTTCTCCAAATTAATACATATCACTCGTCATTTGTTGTAAAACTCATTACATATGGTGGATCATTTGGGGACGAAAACTGAATATTTTCAAGCAAATATCATCACAAATTTGACAATTAAGACGAGACGTAATTCACAGAAACTCGCGAGTCGCAACGCGGAATGCCATTGTTGCATTCCAATCCACTACCTGAAGGCTAGCAATTTTTATTATTTAATATATTTCAAATTGGTTTTAAATAATTTCTTAAAGATTAATTTGTAAACGTTTAAAAATAACTCGAATGTAAGAAATGAACAAAAAAATAATACACCTATTCTAACTTACGTAGAATCCAACTACCTCAAAATATTTCTAAAATTACGTTCACGAAGCGCAGAATTTTCGGAGCGGGCCACTTAGATACCAAAAATCATCATGACGTTATTGGAAAATCTGTTTTTGATGAAAACAATTCATTAAGAAAAAAATGTATCTTCATTGTAGTTGTAGGAAGATGCCGAAAATTTTTAACTTTTTTATATTTTCTAAAAATCATAATTTCAACGGACATGAAACCTGAGCAATTCTCTTAAGCGTCCTTAATGGTATCTAAGGTCTGAATTTAATCAGAAAATTTTCTGCCGTTTTAAGAAAATGTGATTTAAAGAAAATAAAAATTGCCTATGTTTGACACAAATTTTCGTAAAAATCACTGATGTTTCTGAAAATTTGAACGTGACATTATTTTTAGATCAGTTCTTTATTAACATATTTCATTAAGAAAAAATGTTGATCTTCATAATTGTAGATGTAGGAAGACGGCGAATTTTTTTCATCGAAAAATCAAGGTTTTCAAGGAATAAGAGACCTTTGGAAATGTTCGAGGGGCTTAATGTAAAGAACCCCCTCCAAAATTAAAATATTGGGTTCAAATTCAAAAAGCCGCGACATATGTCAAATCGATCAGGGAATATCAATTTTAGAGAAAAGCAGCAAAACGGTTTAGCTTGCGTTGTTCACTGATTGACAGACAGACGTTTTGTCATCAATCCATTTTTCGGTATCAAAGACGCACAAAACATGGATTCTGGGTACATTACGTGTTAGAGGATATATTTTTTCTCAATTTAGCATCTGGATTTATCCACCTTTTCGTTGCCAGAGCCCAGTAATAAGATATTTTGTGCTGAAAATTCACCGTTTCATCGCGTAGCTTTGCATAACTAAAGCAGTAGCGGTTGCAAGAAAGTAATAGTGAAAATGCAAGAGCTTTATCGTCACCAGACTGTGAAGTTTTCGTCGTTTCCAAAAACCCGGAATTTGGATTTTTGTCTAATCCATTATATTAGATGATATCACCTGGGTGCTTTTGGACGAGAGATTTTTTCTATAAATTCTATAAATTTTTCTTTCTCTATAAATTTAAATGCTCCACGGAGCTAGAGAAAGGCATCTACATATTGTATAGTACGTGCGCTCTGCGTTTATATAGCACAGTACTTTGTAAACAAAATAAATTGGGCGAACTCGCAAGTTTCATGAGAAAGGCGCCACGTGCGAACGTGGATTCCCAGGCCTCGGCTTTCGCCACGCTACTAGTGTGTCTGCATCCACGTGGCGCCTTGGGACCCCCCTGCGCCCAACGCCCTGCACAACCTCCCGCGCCAGCGCCAGCGCTTTTGAAAACTATGCCCCGCCCGCGCAGCCGCCCGCGCCGTCGCCCGCGCCGCCGCCCCCGCCACCGCCCGCGCCACCGCCCGCGCCGCCACCCGCGCCTCCGCCGCCCATGCAGCCGCCTCCCATGCCGCCGCCGCCCATGCCGCCGCCTCCCATGCCGCCGCTCATGCCGCCGCCCATGCCGCCGCCCATGCCGCCGCCGCCGATGCCGCCGCCGCCCATGCCGCCGCCGCCCATGCCGCCACCGCCCATGCCGCCGCCGCCCATGCCGCCGCCACCCATGCCGCCGCCGCCCATGCCGCCGCCGCCCATGCCGCCGCCGCCCACGCCGCCACCGCCCATGCCGCCACCGCCCATGCCGCCGCCGCCCATGCCGCCGCCGCCGATGCCGTCTCCCTCGCCACCAACCGCACCTTCGCCCGCGCCAACACCCGTTCCACCACCCGCAACGCCGCCCGCGCTTCCGCCGACGCCTTTGAAAACGACGCGCGGCCCTCGCCGCCCTCGCCGCCCTCGCCGCCCTCGCCGCCCTCGCCGCCCTCGCCGCCCTCGCCGCCCTCCCCGCCCTCGCCGCCCTCGCCCGCCGCCCTCTCGCCGCCCTCCGCCGCCCTCGCCGCCCCCTCGCCGCCCTCGCCGCCCTCGCCGCCCTCGCCGCCCTCCCTCGCCGCCCTCGCCGCCCACGCTGCCCTCGCCGCCCTCGCCGCCCTCGCCGCCCTCGCCGCCCTCGCCGCCCTCGCCGCCCTCGCCGCCCTCGCCGCCCTCGCCGCCCTCGCCGCCCTCGCCGCCCTCGCCGCCCTCGCCGCCCTCGCCGCCCTCGCCGCCCTCGCCGCCCCCCCGCCCTCGCCGCCCTCGCCGCCCCCGCCGCCCTCGCCGCCCTCGCCGCCCTCGCCGCCCTCGCCGCCCTCGCCGCCCTCGCCGCCCTCGCCGCCCTCGCCGCCCTCGCCGCCCTCGCCGCCCTCGCCGCCCTCGCCGCCCTCGCCGCCCTCGCCGCACTTTCCAAATTCTCCCCCTTCTCGAACATCTTTTGTTCCGTCTATCCTCCCCGTCCTTTCCGTCTACCATCGTTTCTGCCCTCTCTACCGCCTCGATTCTCTCTGTCCTCTACGTCATCAGCGTTCCCATCTGTCTGATTACCCTCGATTTCCATTGCTGCAATCGCCTCCCTAATCATTTTCGTACCCCTCTCAATTCTCTCCAACCTCAGTTCGGTGTTTTATTCTATTCGCATTTCGCATCTATAAGAGCTTCTCGAGCTGTGGTCTCCTTCTCGCTGTTACAATGAAATATCTCTAGCTCCCGCCATCCTATTTCCTTCACATCTTGAACTTAAACTATCTATCTCTTCTCTATTCTCACTTCACCTCAGTCCTCACACCGTACTAACTGAATTTCCAGGCATCGCCGCTCTTACTGCACCCAACATCGTTGTCAGCATTCTTATCAACGTTTCCTCTGACCGCTTGATGTACGGAGAGCTGATGACAAGTGACGATCTTGAGGAACATACGTCTACTACAGTCATAGCTGAAATATTGCACTCTCTCAATATTATTCTGTTCATTTATTATATTATAACAAAATACAAACAACATACGTTTCGGACATTGAATACAGCTTTTTGCTCACTCTCGCGTCCAGCCAACATCGTGCGTTCTGGCTTCCTCGTTGCCTCTTTCACCGTTGCTTTTCCACGTTCCGCATTCTCTGTGCGATCCTCGCTCCTCACTTTCCACGCTCTCTCAAAGGACCCTTCCTCGCCGCGCCGGATGCTGCGCGTCGTGTTGCTTCGCCCCCGCTGTGCCTGTTCCTCCATCAGCCGCTGGCTCTATAATCTATTCATGTGTACCGCCCTCACGACACACATCGTGTCGCTCCCTTTGGCTCCACAGCTCTCGCCCTCCGGCCCGCCTGCTTACTACCGCACACACTGCCCTAGGCACCTCTCTGCAGGTCCTTCAAGGGCCGTTGTCTCCCGCTCGTTTATCCCAAACCCTCTCCAGCTCTCGTTGCTCCTTAACATCTTCTGTGTTCATCAAATCCATGGCCCTGATGTTTCTCAGCCGAAATATTTCTATTTCCGTTGCCACCTCATCCCAGTGTTATACAATAAATTTCTAAGAAAATATATTCATTTTAATAGTTTGAAATATGTTGTAGATGTACAAGTTTCATCATGGGGAAGGAGCCGCATGGCAAATCAAAGTTATAACTGTGAAAATCGAATACAAAGCGATGTTAATAAAAATGATATTATTTTTTATTGACATGTTTTGACTTTTTCCTCGTTACTTAAATCTAACATTACGTTTTAGATTGTTTATTTAGATTTCTTTGCTGTGATTGGTCAATGTTTGCTGGAAGTCAAAAAATTCTAAAAATATAACAATCATTTTAAATGTGTTTCATGTAAACAACACAATACGTAGGTATGTACTGACAAATTATTTTCTTGCTCTTCTGTAAACGAAACCAGAACAAAATTTTGTATCAGTAAATATACATTGAATAAACCTGGAGTTAAAGATGAGGTATCCTTTGCTGTGATTTATCTAGCACATCTCCCTTCCTAAATTTGATCAAACAATACTTATATAACGTATTATTCATTATTAGACGTTCCAGAAACAATATACTGCTGACTCAAAATAAATGTTACAAGCTTTTCGAGTATGTATAGGGATCGAAAATGATAACTTGCTGCCAATGAAAATATACTTCGCCCAGGGAAAATGGGCCAATGAAAATATACCCGCCCAGAGCCAATGAAAATATACTTCTACAGGTGTTCGGCTAGTCCCGGTCCGAATAGGAATGACAAGGAAATTTCATTTTTCTTTAGAACAACTGTGGATATGGGGTTGCTTAACAACAGGGTCAAATTTCACGTGTACAAATGCATGTAATAGCGTTCGTTTGTAATTTCCTACTACATGTTCATTGGAAAAATGTGATCATTTTCGATCTCTCTACACACCCGAGAAGCTTGCAACATTTATTTTGAGACATTTT
Source organism: Teleogryllus occipitalis (assembly GCA_011170035.1). Classification (NCBI taxonomy): domain Eukaryota; kingdom Metazoa; phylum Arthropoda; class Insecta; order Orthoptera; family Gryllidae; genus Teleogryllus; species Teleogryllus occipitalis. The sequence goes on along the minus strand of BLKR01010569.1, from coordinate 4,769 downwards.
TAAAGGAAACAATGCTGCTTTTTATGACCAAACTGCATTCCTCTCTGTGTACGCTAAATACAGAATAAAATGAATGTGAAGTTAACCCTGGACCTAGGCAAGACAAAATCAAGACCAGACAGCTTAAACTGATATATTATTTTTGGTTGGTTGGTTTGTGATTCCGGGCGCATCAACATCTTAGCTCATAGTACCGTAAGTGTAGTGCATGTTTTTCCTCGGGAGATGGCGGTGATCTTCCCCCGCTGGATGGCGAGATCCGGCGCCGATCTACCGTTGGCTAGCAGGGTTTGCCCCTAAGCAGGACTCTCCCACCAGCGGGGCACCGCCCTAGTCGGACAAACTCTAAGCTCCCGATGTGTGGTAGTGTAGTGCATGTTAGTGTCTGTGTGTGCGTAAGGGGAGAGGATAGGACAAGGAGGAGGAAGGAAAGATCGCGTGCGGTCCGTGGCCCGTTTCTTAGGGTACTGCTCCGGCATTCTCCTGGGGTTGATCGTAGAAACCACGGAAAACTACCGATCAGAGCAGTCGGCAGCTAGAATTGTCTTCCAGACAGCGACTGAAAGCTGAAAAGCTAGTGTCGAAAATCCTACCGCCGTCAGGACTCGAACCTAGGACCTCCCGGTCAGAGGCACTGCAGTGACATCAGTTGATGCACTGAGCAACCACTCCCGGTTGAAACTGATATCGTAAATCGTTCGGAATCTAGATGCATTATTTTACTTATGCATTAACTCAATATTTTAAAAGATACTTCTAGAACCAATTAAATACTCGTACAGCGCTGAAGGTATCTACCAGGGATTCTCGCCGCCTGCGTGAAGCCGATTTCTCATCCGCTCCATCATTCCCCGTGAGCCGCCCCCTCTCCGCGCCGTGGTCCAGCGCGACGCCCGAAATTCGCCTACGACGCGATGTCCCCGGAGCGACCGTGTACCTGGCGCTCATTAAGTAATGGATCGCTCTTTCGCCGGACTCCTTGTGAATGGCGCGAGTGCGGTGCAGGCATTGGCCGCGGACAGCACGGCAGGCTGCGGCATGGGCCGGGCAAAGCATTAACGGAAGGCGGGTGCGTCGCCGTCTTGGTTTACAACCCAGTTTATGCGGGAGGCTGCTTACAGAGCCGTGGATGAGTGACCATCCGTTAAATGGTGGAACGCAGGTGTGGAGGGTCGTTGCGTCGCTGTGGAGCGCTGAGATCGTCTCTGTACCTGAGCTTCTGTTCTCTCTGGCGCTTGGCCGTGGAGATGCTAGAGTTAAGTTTGCAAACCAGCACTCAGGGTAGAGACTGACAATCTGCGGGTTCGATACCACAGGATGACCAGTGAAGTAAAACTCGCAAGGAGATATTACATTTTATTTGGCAATAGCTCTGTACAGGTTGGAACGGCCGAAAGATGTTATGAGCTCAGTGACTTCTGGGCGAATACGCTGCTTTGGCCGTCGGGCTCCTCAATATATGTATGATTTTACATGTTTACAAGAAATTTCTAGAACAAGGTTTTACAGATTTCACAGAGGCAGTTTCCGGAACGTTTCAGGATGTATCATGTGTATCACTGAATCGTCAAAACATATTATTGTCCATTTTGAAACGCGAAGCAAGTAGCAGGTGGGGCGCTCGGCTGGGCGGCGCCATCTGGAGGTCGCGGCGTGCGGAGCTTCCTTGTTGATGTTTCCAATGGAATACATAACTCTAGTAAGCGTCTGGACACGAAAACGTGGGTGGAGGAAGGTGTAAAATGATGGTGATGGAGGAACATACTGGCAGGCAGGAGAGAATGCTGACTTAGTCTTGCTTACGACCCCACGCCAAGTGAACTCTTTAGAGTGACTCAGCATCTGCGGAGAGTGAATACGTCAAACAACGTGAAAGATGGAAAATAAAGACCTAAAAGGAGTATTAACTACATTTAACTATTATGAACATATTCTGTAAAGATAATGCAAGGCAATAAATTTCAAAGGACTCTAAAATTATCATATGAATAATAATACCTTTTGAACTATGACTTACCATCCTAGACCATCGTAGCATATAAAACAACATTCTTCAAAATTTAAACATATATCTCATACTTATATTCATAAATAAGTACAACTGAATAAATTTATAATATTCTGCTTGAAAATGAGATTTCCGAAATGGTGGTATGAGTTGAGGTTTTAAACTAAGGGACAAGTTCAGTGGTTAAAAGTAGTCTCAAGAGGAATTTGTTCATCTGATTCATGGAAATTAACTAAAATTCCTGATTTGGCTTTCACTGGGAATAAATATAATGGGAATAAATGGGAATAAATATCAATGACTACGTTCCTTTATTTTCTTTACAATATGTATCAGATAGATCAGATAGATATGTATCAGAGTCCAGAAAGCTTGTAGCATAGAGAAACTGCGAGTGAGTGCTCTGTGGCTTGTTTCAGTGCTCGTGTTCAGTTGTGTTGTTTTGCAACGTTATTAATATTTAAAAGCCTTGTTCAGAATAGATAGATTTTTGTAACAGTTAGTTATGGTTACTTGTGTAGCTAACGGCTGTACAAACCGTACGGGAAAACCGGAAATTACTTTCCATAAGTAAGTAGCTACTCCATGTAATTTGGAACATTTAGTCACTCTATGTTATTCGTTAATTTTCGTTAATTTTTTCTTAAAGTGGATTAGAGTTTTCTTTCTCTGGATTAGAGTTGTCAGAGAAGACAACTGACAGCCTAGCAATTATAGCAGGATATGTTCAACTCATTTCCAAAAACACGATTTTGATAAAACTTCTTTATCGTGTGTATCGTATTTTCTTTATTGTGAGTGTGTGTCGTATATTATAATAGTTTGCCTACATACTCCAACGTCACAAGCAACTAATGACGTATCGTTAGGCCTGTAGTAACAGAAGATATTGCTTTGACAGACGTGTTTTGGACCCACCAATACGGCGAACTGACTTCACTTGCTGAACACGAAAGAGGTTAGTAACGGTACCTCCATGTAGTCATAGCTCCATGCTTAAAAGATTGGCGCAGGTCTCATTTTAGTTAACCTCTCTGAATTTTCGAAAATGACAAATTTAGAAAAAATGCGAGAAAGTATGTGCTGTTGTGGCACCTGTACTTTCGTTCGGCGGCGACGCCTTCAAATCCGGCGACACTTTGCGCTTCGCGTCGCGATTCCGCGCGCGTCCGCAACTCGGAACTTTGCGCAGCCGAAATCGCGCAAAGTTTCCAGGGTCGCTCGTTGTTATCGCTCGGCCCAACCGCCCTTAATCATTCCATCTCTTTATTAGATTAAGGCGTACGTAATGTCCTGAAAGGGCGGCGTCTGTGTATGCCGAAAATACTCGCTGCCGACTCGGTGGAAACTTTCGGCTATAATTTGGGGAGCAAAGTATCGCGGGCGCCCGTGGAGGCCGACGTGACCGGCATGCGGCCGCCCGGAGCGGAGGAAACAAAATTAAAGAAGTCGACTGGACCCATACAGTCGGGAAATCGAACCGCCCACCGTCCCAATGCAAGGGGGAATCGACGCCGCAAATCCCAACACGGCAGTTGCGCCGTCCCGGAGCTTCGCCCCGTTCCCCGCCACGCCCATCCCCTCCCCGCTGCCCCGCCCTCTCCTTTCCGCTAGCACACGTTCGTTAAGCTGGCAGAGCCGTTTCTTCAAACCACATTTATTTCTGTATAACTCGCATTTTATGTTATTTTTGTAATTTTCAAATATTAAAAAAATATAAAATAGTTTTTCCAAAAATTGAGAAAAAATTGAAATGTATTTTGTTTTATTGTTGCGTCGAGAAAATCAAATTTTACTGGGTAGTATTTCTTCTATTGATTGATCATGGATCAGTTTTCTTGGACACTAGTATTGCGCTATCCACAATTTCGAGAGGTGTTTTCTTTTCTTATAATTTTTCGAAAAACGGTTGTACGAAATAAATTAATGTTTATATATTTGAAAAGCACAAAAACAACATTCTTTAAATAAACAAAATATTTGTAATGTAATCGGCATAGACGATGAAGGTTGGAGGAATGCATTTGGATTCGAACGACGTGACTAGTCTTCTCTTGCCGAATAATGTACTACGCTTTAGATAAATATATACGTTCATTTATGCCCACCTGTCGCGTTGTCGTAGCCGCCACCATTCTTTCGCGAGGTTCGTTCTTTCTTAACTCCTCCAGTCACTTCAATATTCTGCTCACATTTCCTATATGTTCTTCGTCCAATTAACCTCTTTATCGTGTTCACAGCTAATCTTTTGTTTACACGCTCGCCTTGGAATACACGTCTGCTTTTTCACATTTTCCCATTATCAAATTCCAGGTAGCCCTATATGAGGACGAACCGTCTGTGACTTCCCCATTTTATTTATGCAGTTCACTCTTATTACTTCCTTGTATCGTGAAGTTCTTTACCGGAATCCACGCTGATCCCCGGAATCCCTTTCAGCCTCTTCCCGTATCATCACTGCTCCGTGCACCGGTGCAAAGCCTTTGCTCGTTCTTGCATCGGGCGCCTGTCGATTTCCGTTGTCCCTTGCCTGGGACTGCCCCGCCCCCTTTCCTCCGTGCCCTGCCCAACCCGTGCCCGGGGCCTCGCGTGCGCGTCTGGGCCGCCGAGACGCGGTCTCCCAGCGCGCTCCTTAGGATCCGCGCGCAATCAGCGAAGTCGGGGCCGCGAAAGGAGGGCGAGGTGGGGAGGGGCGGGGCGGGGTGGGGCGGGGTATGACGAGACGGGACTGGAGGGGCGGGGAGGGGCGAGGCGGGGAGGG
>BLKR01010568.1:0-52066 GCA_011170035.1 Teleogryllus occipitalis | reverse complement strand
TAAGCCTCGATGCTGATCCCCCAGAAAAGGTCACGTGGACTTGCTCCTGAGAGAATATAACTAGGCCTCGGTAGGGTTCAAGTGACGCGTACGCATGGTCCTAGGATGGTCAATTCGCGACCAAAAAAAGTAAAAGAACTGTTAACTTCTCATTGGCTCCATCTCTAGGGGACGTATCTCTTCACCCCCTCCCCTTTCCAATAATACCTGAGTTTTTTCTTCAATCTCAGAATCCCTACCCCTCTCATTTACTATATACGAGTATGTAGTAGAATTGTTAATTCAAATACCAACTAGCATGGTTGGAAATATGTAAAAACAAAAATGTTTGCTGCCGAATGATAAAAAATGTGTTTACATCGACAAATGAACAACAGATTTGATTTTACAGTATTTCTAACAAAATAACAACCCCCTCGTACTCAATTCTCCCGTAACTAGCAAAAAGAGAGATCAAAAAAACTACATGTATGTCCAGACTCAAAGTAAGGGTACGTGTCAGTATTTCCTCAATGGGTCAAGAGAAACGACGAAAATCTGTTTGAGTGAAGCCCTGCAGTATATTCTACATAAAAGAAAGGAAGCAGGCTACATAAACTAAATATGCGTCCTCATTGGTTGAAACTGAATTCCTAGATTGTACATGTAACACTGAATAAGGGCATAGGGCTTGTGGCGCAATGGGCTACCTCTTATGCTTTCAAACACTGAGGCCTAGTTTCGATCCTCAGTCAATCTATGTAAAATTTGGGATGAACAAAGCGAACTCTCAACACGATTCTCGGGAATTATTATTTGAATCTAACTGCCCAAGATTTGATAAGACAAATTGGGAATGCCATAACGTACTAAACTTTGTTCGGAAATAGTTTTACCAGTGACTCTGACGAGAGGTTGACCATCTTCAAAGAGCTTTAAAACGTCTGATCATCTAAGAATGTCCGTCTTTATTGTCCGAGTTGGTGGACATTACACCGATTACATTCTTCGCCAAAAATCCTCTATGATTTACGAATTCCTTAATTACTTAATAGAGGAATTAGTAGAATCAGAAAAGTCGGATGCCAAAGACAACAGTTTACTTTCTCGCCTTACGAATACTTCGTAAGAAGAAAAAAGTTATGTAATCGTGTTTTTTATTCAAATGACAACTTTTGTTATTTCATTTATTTCTCTTTACTTTGAAACGTGTTTGAACGTGTGAATATAGTTAATACTGCACATCAAGCACACTCACTTTAATTTCAATAACGCATAGAAATGATATCTACATTGCTTCATCTTCTAAGTGATTTCAGAACTCAGTTTGTATTAAACAAACATCAATGAAAAATCAGAGAGTTTTTGTTTCACGGTCGATTCTATCAATGATATTGAGAAGTTTTTCAAATTATGCTGAAAATAGAGTTTTTTGTTTAATGTCTCAGAATATTTTGACTCCTATTTTTTAATGAAGTCGGTTCAATCAAAGGATGCTTTACAGTCCGATGCAAGTGGTTTTTAACTCTATGGTAAACGCATACTATGAGTCTCAGGAGCTTAGTGAACCCTTAAAATGTTATGTTGACAAAGACATGGTAGTGTTGTACACAGTCATGTTTTTTATGTACCTTGGATGAATGAAAGTGTTATCAAGTGGACAGATATTATAAAGAAAAATTCGTAAAACACGACCATGCTTCCAGGCTATATAAAGTCTGTTCGACTCATATAAGCGGTTCCTATATCAACGTAAATAACAGAAAGGCCATTTTCGAGGCTAAGAACTACCTGAGATGAAATGAAAAACTACCTGAGATTAGCAATGACTCAGAAGCTTTTAATCCATGTTGTAATCGTTAATGTTCATGGCGAGGAGATATATTCCTTGGACATGGATTCTGTAGTTAATGACTTCATATGTGGAGAGAGATTTGTGTGTCAGATTTCACTGTAAATGTAAACTGAATTTTATCCACCATCAAACTCCATGGGAGAGTATTCACAACTGTAAGGCACGCTCTAGAGGCGACTGCAGTATGAGGACGAGAGCTCTCTTGTTGAAATAAGGCGTGGACGTACAGGAACTCCTGAGCCTCCCGTTCGGTTATCACGGTGCTCACGATTGGCAAATGGGCACCATAGGATAATGCGCCCCACACCATCGCCTCAGGCTCGCGGGACATGTGACAGGATTCCGTAAACCACTCTTCGTGGCGCTCCCCATGGCACCTAGAAGCACGGACCCGGTGGTCGTCGACCCCAAGCCAGAATAGGGATTGTCATTGAGATGATCCGCTGCCAGTCTGCATGTCCCTATGTTCGCCGTTCTCGACCCCAAGTGAGTCTGTAGCGACGCTACTGGGGTGTAGTGTAGAGGTCGTGAAGTGTAGAGGTCGGCCTGCGGAGAGACCTTCGGCGTTCAAACGCCTGCCAATGGTGCTGATAGGATGTGACAGAGCAGATTGTACAGCCAGCGAAATGGCACCTATTGATGCAGTTAAATCTGTTTGCATGAGGCAGATCATCTCTCCACGTGATGCGCAGTGGATGTTCAGATCCTGAATGTCGTGTGTGCATGTCCTATTCTACCCATTACCACAGTGGGGTATGATGTACGCACGGTCAATGTGGCGTGCATTAAGGCAACAAGACCATTCAGCCTCCCGCAGCCCTATTATACAGCCCCTCTCGAACGCGTCTAACTGGACAACCTAATGTCGAGCGCGACGCATAGATTAAGGGCAGGCAAGGGCGATTCTCTGGAGATTCTACCCGATGTGTAAGACCCAACCTCGCCACAAATAAATTATTATTATTATTATTATTATTATTATTATTATTATTATTATTATTATTATTATTATTATTATTATTATTATTATTATTATGTATTTAGCCAGCACGTCCCTTTCGGGCACTCTTATTTCGGCCTGTGGACTTACTGTAACGCCCCCCTCCTGGTCTCATGAGTGCTCGGCATACCGTGCAAAATAATTTGCTTATCTGATGGTGTGCAACATGCCTTCCAAGTTTTCAGTTTTTTGAGTATGTGAATTAAATGATGAGCTATCAAAATAACTTTTTTAAAGGAAGAATTTCATTCTAAAATATATTTCAACTTCTATTTTACGAGATAATAAGAAAAATACCTGTGAGTATTTAGTAATCGAAATTTAATTTTTAGAATCACTTGATGACAATTAAATTACCTTTCTAGGGCTACATATTTTCATATCGCTCTAAAGGAGACAAATCTGCTTCAACTCAATTCAACAGCATATGTGAGTTTGCAACCGCAAATAATTGTTGCTTTTGAAACGGTTAACTTTCGCTAAAATTATTGATCCAGCACCCTTTGTTTTCATTCCCGTAGATGTTATGCTTGAAATAATTTTTTACAGGAAAGGGTGCATTGATGCGTAGCTAATCATCTTGAATACAGATTTGAGCAGAATGCTCGTAGGAATACACCGGTTCCTCTTGCAATAAACTTCACTGAAATTGTTACTCCACAGTAATAGGCATTGTTGCAAAAAATCGAACTACAGTGCATCGGTCCTCGTCGATGGGAACCAGGAAGCTGCCAAAGCCGGTTTCTTCATCAGATGAAATTAGAAAGGGCGTGGAACAACGAAATTACCGGAGCATAGCGAATATGAACCTACGGAACAATACCAAAACAAAAACAACAAAAAACTATATTTTTTACGATAAGTATAGTATTGATTAGGTTAAGTGAGACTTTTTTGAAAACATCAAGATTTATCTTACAAACAATGTTGCCTTATTTCATTTTGTTTCTGATCCCGAATAAAATAACGAATAGTGTAGTACGACGAAGAGACACTTTCAAATAACTTAACGATATTATTTAACGTAAACTGTTGCTGATATGTTCTGTAACACATTACTCCTGAACCCAATGAAACGAAAAAGCAGGCATCGGGATAAGTAAGCTCCATTTACCATTACCATTACCATTCCATTAGAAGCATGCATACCAATGATTATTAAAATTTTAAATTGTATATGAGTTTGAAGGGCCATAACTCAAATGTCAAGTAGAGACTATATAAACGTAGATGAACCGTAAGAAGTAAATTTAATTCACAACTGGTTTTGAATTCATTTGAATTAAAATAAAAAATCATTGCTAATGACGTCGCTCAGACTACATAACAACAAAAACTACAAATTCAAGTGCTAACCTAGGATGCTTTTTTAACACCTTGTTCATGAACAGTACGCATATCACTTCTCTTACGTATTCCGCCGCACCGAGAGCGGTAGCTCAGTGCACCAGCTGATGTCACTGCAGTGCTTCTGAGGTCCTAGGTTTGAGTCGCGACGGGGGCAGGATTTTCGGCACTAGCTCTTCAGCTAGGTCGAATTCAGTCGCTGTCTGGAGGAGAATTCTAACGGCCGGCTGCTCTGATCGGTAGTTTTCCGTGGTTTCTCCAGTAGCAGTAACCTCTTCCCTTCCTCTTCCTTCTCCCATTCTCACTCCTTAGTTACACTAACATGCAGTACACTGCCACGCATGCCGGGAGATTGGTCGGGGATTTAAAACTGGCCCCGGGCGGGGGGGGTGTCCCGTTGGTGGGAAATACCTGGTTGGGAAAAATGCTAGCCGATTGCAGATCGAAGTCGGATCTCACCATCCAGTGGGGGAAGATCACCGCCACCTCCTGATGAAGAACACACACTACACTTACGGGACTATTAAGCTGGGTAGTTGACGCGCCCGGAATCACTAACAATCAATCTATCAATTCCGCCACTAATCACCTTTTGCGCTACAAGGGGAGTGAGGGCCAATCCCGGTGCAGCTGTGAAGTGGTGCTGTGAAGCAATGCCGCCGTGCAGTGGTGCAACGGAAACAAGCGGCGGCAAACGGCGTGGCGCGGCGCGGCGCGGCCTCAGCAGCGGGTGAAGACGTGACCGCTCCGGGCGCCCCGCGGGGCAGATCAGGAGCCAGCTGCCCGTCGAAGGCACGAAGTGGCGAGCGAGCAGCCGGATTCTCTTAACGCGGCAGCGGCGGCGGCGGAGGCGGCGCCGGGGGCCAGCGCGTGCGGCGCTTCTCGCTTCCTCAGAGCGACCGGGCCGAGGGAAGCGGCGCGGGGCGCGGGGGCAGGGCGCCTTGCGCTAGGCGGGCGCGCGCGGCTTTATGGGTCAGCGGTCCAACCGGCGCGGCGTCAGTTAGTCCGCGAGCGCTCGCCACTCACTGGCTCGAGTGGCAGATCCACACCCGCACCCACTCCCACCCGCCCCACACTTACACCCACACCCGCACACCCACAGTCGCATCCCACCCGCGCCCGCACCGGCGCCCACAACAGCACACCTGCGCCTCACCCGCACCCACACCGGCACCCGCAATAGTACACTCACCCGCAGCCCATCCGCATCCCACCCGCACCTACATCCCACCCGGAACCGCACCCCACCCGCATCCACAGCCGAATACACACCCGCACCCGACCCGACTCTTATCAGCAGCCACACTCACATCCGTACCTGCACCCGCACCCGATCTGAACGTCGACGCACGGCGCCCGCAACGCCTGTGCGAGCAAACGGTTTTTCCGCTGCTCTCCGCAGTTGAAGTCACGCTCCGTCCCGACGGGGGGAGGTGTGCGGTGGATGTGGCAGGATACATACGCAGGGGAGGAAATAAAGAAGAAATATTGCCAATTTGCTGTACTCGCTGTACTGTACTCGCACCTTCGTAAATTTTGCGGCCTATGACAACTGTTATGATTGGCCGCAAAGATTGCGAAGGTGACGGAAATAGTGGTGGTAGGTGAAATAAGCTAGAGAATGCCAATGTATCGTGGAAGTTGACAGAAGAAGAAAGTTTTCTCATATTTAGGAGGCGAATTTTGCAATTCTTCCGATTAGAATTGATAATCAAAATAAAATTACTATTCCACTCGTCTCAGCAAATAGCCAATAGCGTGCAAGAATTTCGATCTTGAAAACCAATCAGATACGAATTACTGTTTACTTCTCCTTTATCTTCTCTTATTAACGAAATTGCCTTCGTAAAATCGTCAAAACAGAGTCGTTATTAGAGATTAATGATAAGAAAATTTCTGAAAGACAATGCGAAAATATTTTTAGGTACGCCGCGCTGATTGGGAAATAGCAGACGAATTGTTTATTGCTATTGGTTTTGATTTCTGAATTTGAATGGCGCATGAAAATGTTTTCACTGTTTCACCTTTCTACGTAAGTTGTAAAGATAATGTATTGTAATCGTGCGCCGAAAATCAGCGATTTTTTGACAGAAAAACTATTGACGGGCCCTGCTTAGTAAAACGTAGCCCTGTATGTAGTAAATTACTTCCTCTCATAGTTGTATAGTCAGAATCCATGTTTTGTGTGTGCTTGACACCGAAAATTTGATCAACGGCAAAACTCTCTCCGTCCGTCTGTCAACTCTAGAACCAAAACTGTTCAGATGAATTTCTCCAAAATAAATATTCTCTGATCGATCTAAACAACCTCGAAGCCGAGTGTGAAATAGATATTTTGATTTTGGGGGTGTACTTAAATACTCACTAACATTTTGAACATTTTATCAAAAATGATTTCAAAGTTTTTGAATAAACTTCGTTTTGGGATAGCGTAAAGGATCCTGAAAAATGTTCTCTGTAAAATGTAATTTTGTGTGAAATATAGGCAATTGTTGAACAATTATTTTCTCAGGAACGTCTCCAATTTTTTCCTTTAATTATTTTTCGTCGTGTGTAGCAAAAGAGATAATAGTATTCGTTTCATTTTCAGCGAACTCTCTGTAGTCTCGAAAATTGAAAACAACAGTGCAAACGTACAACATTGATGATAGGGATTTTTCTTTAATAAAATGTTATAAAAAATTATGTAACATTTCATACTAAAAAAAATGTATGTAATAATTCTATTCTATATAATAATTAATTCTAAAAATTAGTATTTGTATGAAATTATGAAAATTATTATTAGATCTTAAAGTAAGGCACACTAAAAAAACAGTAGTTTGGGCGTAATTTCTACCTCAAGTTATGTAATTTATTAAAAAAATATTTTTACTGAAAAGCGGCCCAAATTTGTTTCTGTACACTTTTTCACCGATTGATCAAAGGACGTATAAAACTGGTGGTATCATTTTAGTTGAACACTCTCAATTTTCTGAAATTGTAAAAATTAGAAAAATTGCCAGAAATTATATGCTGTTGTATCTCCACTAGTTTAATTCTGTGGTGGAAGGATGTTATGTCCAAAATTATTGTTTTAAAGCGTTTTCTATTTAAATTTGTCGGCCAAATCCATGAGATGTTGGTTTTATTGAATGTAAAAACGTTTGTAAAATGACGTTCGCATTTTTTAAATTCAAAAAATATTTTCGACTTACCATCCTTTACTCACATTTGAAGAAATAATTACAAACATATTTATTATGATGATGGAATTTTTATTCAATTATCCTTCTTCTACAATTATAAAATCATTTAATAAACTTCACAAGCATGTTTTTCAAATAATTTAAAATCTAGCAGTGTTACGTAACACGGGGTATACTCTTATTATTTTGTAATCCTTTCGTGTTTTTTCCTACTTTTTGATGCATTGTTTGTTTTTGGCATCTTGGTTTACCTTCCGCGGTCTTTTCTTTATTTGCTCTGTTTTTTTCTCACTCGTGTGCTGTTGTAGCCTCATCTTCACTTTCCATGTCAATCTTTCATTAGAAGTTTGCAAACCTTGATAATATAAGAAACAAAAAAAAGGTACAGGAAATCTGATATATTCTTATCATGAACCATGATGAGTTTTGTGTAGCGTAAATACGATGTTAAATAATTTTGCTCTTTTGGAACTGACTCACTGGAAAATCTGGCTCTTTTCTTGCAGTGTAGTAATCCCTCCAGTTCCATGTATTTCCAGCCAAATCTTGTTTGCACTGTGTAAGTTCACATTTCAGCGATGCAGGAAATTCGAAGAAATGTTCTTGAGCTATTACTTTAACAGAAAATGTGTTTGTTTTTTCAATTTGCCTGATACAAATCTGTGCCCAGTCATGGAAGTGGTAAATATTTCCTTTTTTATTTCTTGTCCATTAAAGCATGTGATATATTGCACACCACGTGTGTGGCCAGGAACTAAAAAACTTGATGTACTTCTTCCAAACTGGGAGAATTTTGCAGCCGTTTGCAAGTTTTTTAGATGTAACTTTTTTATATACAGTTAAGTCAAATCTTATTTTTTCAATTTTTTGGACATAACAACCTTTACACAGCAAACATAATTATCACCACCATTATTTTTACAAGGAAAAATTATTCGGTCGCTGTTTTTGAAGACAATTTAACGAATTGTGTGTCTTCTTCGACGTTTTCTTTCTTCGTCGTCTTCGTCTGCCTCGTCATCTTCTTCGACACCTTCGTCTTCATGGTCTTCAACTTCGTCGTCTTCAATTTCGTCGTCTTCATCTTCGTCGTCTTTACCTTCGTCGACTTCAGCTTCGTCGTCATCTTCGTCGTCTTCGTCGACACCTTCGTCGCCTTCATCTTTGTCCTCGTCGTCTTCATCTTCGTCTTCATCGTCTTAATCTTCGTCGTCTTCTTCATCTTCGTCATCGTCGTCTTGTTCGTCTTCTTTGTCTTCATCACCTTCTTCGTCTTTGCCGTCTTCTTTGTTTTCGTCGTCTTCTTCGGCTCTTGTTCGTCTTTTCCTCTCCTCTTCTTTTACTCGCTTCATTCTATTCTTTTCATCTTTTCCTTTTCCTACTTCTTTATTTTCCCTTATTTATGAATTTTCACAAGCAAAATAGAGTAAATATTGCTCGTGCTTTGGAAATTCATAAATTCCAAACTATTCGTTGTATTATATAAGATAGTAAAATGTCATCGTCGATGATGCCTCCGGAAAGGAAACGAAGTTATAAAAACGTCTGGAGACTTGAGTCCTGGTGGACCTGGACTCCCTGGTCCTGGCGACACCAAAATATAAAAGAAAGAAATATGCAAGAGATGTGGTAGCATAGAGAAAATAATTATACCTCTTTAGTCTATAGTTGTTGTCATCTTGACATGTGGAAGAGATAGCCGATGAGGAAGTGATAATTATAGTGTTGTCCACGGTCGTCACCAACATCAAATTATTGGCGGGGGCAGTACATAAGGTACAGATGAGTAGACCTTTCCAATGTCCCTTATATACCAAAACATATTGGGGGATGTGTCCTAGATCTCCCCTTTTCGGCGATGCCCATGTCGTTGTGTTGGGTTAGTCATGGGAATGGCGACATACGAAGCGCAGGGGATGAAGTTACTGACGCAATCTGCAAAAGCCCAGGGAACGAAGCGATGCCACGAAGGGGGCTGAAGACAGCGGTGCAGAAGAAGGCCGCAAAGGCGTAGTGGCGAGGCCGATGGCACGAAGATGCACCGGCGACGAGAGTGCAGGCAGAGGCAGATGCGGCAGCGGCGGCGGGGCGCGCGAAGCGGAGCGCCTTCAGCAGCGGCCGCTACGGAGAGGGGGCGGCGGAGCGGGAGGCGCAACGTCACAGGTCAAGGTGGCGGCGGCGCGCGCGCATTGGCTGGCGGCGGCGCACCGGCGCCGAAGAAAACTGGCGGGCGGCGCGAGGCGCGCGCACAGTGCTGGAAGGCGGTCGACGGAGCGCACGCTGAGACGCCGCCGCCGCCGGAGCCGCCACGCGCCCGCCGACCACGCGCCGCCCCGCCCCCGCCGCGCCCCCGCCCCCGCCCCCGGATGGAGCCGCCCGCCGCTGCCGCCGCCTCCGGCGGGCTGCCCCTGCTCCTGCTGCTGCTGCTCCTGGGGCCGGGTGCCACCCCCGCGGGCGCGCGCGAGTGCCGGCCCGAGGACGTGTCCTTCGAACTCACCACCGGCTTCGTGCAGAGCTCCGCCGGCCAGATCATCGCCACCAGCACGGGGGTGCTGCGCCTCGCCGACTGCATCGCCCAGTGCCGCCACAACGCGTCGTGCCGAGGCGTCAACTTCGAGACCGGCCTCTGCGTGCTCTTCACCGGCGGCGAAGACGCAGGTGGGACGGCGAGCAAACGGCAGGGTCTCGCGCCCGCCCGCACACTACCCCGCACCCCCGCCCACGCCTCCGACTCCGCTTTCGCCCCTACTTCTCTACTTCCCTACTTCTCTCGCGTTTTCCCCACTTCTACCCATGGTCTTCACCCTCTTTGTCCATTGTCTTCTCGTTCTTCTCCCTTGTGCATCCCCTTCTTCTTGCGACCGGTCATTGATACTATTGCACATGAGTTTTGAACTTCTTGTCATCTTTGTTGCCCTCGAGTGAGTTTCGTTTCTGTCTATCACAGACACACCGAGGAGACAAACGCTTCAAGATATATATCTTATAGCATAATATCAATACCTGCGGATACAGAGTCGTTTCTTTATTACTTAGACGCTTAGCTCTGGAAGCTCCAAAAATGAAGGATGTTTGCTGATTTTCGTTTGAGCTGTTGCTGAGTTTTAATATCACAGTGTAAAGGGACTTAAAGGGCTCGGACCCCAATATTACTTTCTAAAATTCTAAATGATCTCAAGTAATGAATGTGTCTTATTTTAGTATGCGTTCGTCTCAGGAAGTATAGTGTCTGTTGCTATATTTTATATAAACTGTTATTGCACCGTTTTATTTATTGGATGTGATATTTAGACGTCAAAAAAATTTACTTTTCGAAATTCGTGAATTAATTTACTTGATAATTTTTCTGAATCTTACTGTATTTGAAGCCCTGAGTTTATAATTTTTGGGTTCATTCGATTTTTAGTTCAAGGGTATTATTAATGTATTGATTTGTTTTCGGAAATATTAGTTTTTGAGACACGTATCCTAGATATGTCATTGAAAAACAAACCATCTCCCTTTTACCCCAAAATTGATCAATTCAGTGTCACTCAGAAATATTTTTTTCTTCCAGCAGATAAGTCACGTGGTTAAATTCATTGCCACCTAACACATTAAGGAATAGCCGCTTTTCTTTAATAACTTTCAGAACGCTTACTTATATGCCCTCAACTGGATATAAATTTCTGGTTTTACATGAATCACTTGTTGTCCAGATTTCCATTTGGTTTTAATATTAAAATCTTACTAAGAGATTTCAAGGGTTTCGAATGATAAATGAGCCGTCACATTATTCTTGTTTACGAAAAGATGTCTTTATAGCAATTAGGCACGCTACTATGGATTAAATAGTTACTAATCCGCCTAATTTACAACGTAGGTATGGAAGCAAACACCTAAGCATACGTTATCGAGGTCAATCCATTCAAAAGTCTGCTTTTGGTGTCGGAGACTGTTGTTATTTATGAGGAGATATCGACTGGAAGCGTTATAAGAACTTCCATCACCGGACCAATTTCGGGAAGATCACATAACCGCTCCTTAAGTGAAGACAAAAAGTGGGCTCCCGTACGCACACCAAATTCCTCAATTAAAATTCTATTCCCGACATGCATTCTAATTACATAAACGTCGGGAGGCGGGCGCCCGCCGCCCTCAGATGAAAGGCCCGCGAAGCAGTAGGCCAAGGGGGGACGGGTCGTGGCCGGCGGCCGCTCAAGGAGGTCGCGAGCCCTCGGCGCGCACTCGTGTGTATTGGAGATCTCGAGGCACACACGAGTGGCCGGCGCCGGGGCGGCGCGGCGGCGGAGAGCCCGGGAGGGGGCGGTCGACGGGGATAAACGCTTAGGCGTTAGGAATTGAGAGAAGGATCTAATTTTTATTTATTTTTATCGATCGACCCAAAAACTTTACCCAAGTGGGAAACATAAATACATAAATATGTTAGAAACCTAAAATCATTTCGAGTATCCTTACTCGCAAGTACTGTTAATTAAATTTTTGTTTAATTCGATTGATGTCGGTTTAAAATTAGGGAAAGGGAATAAGGAGATTGAGATAAGAATCAATCAACATATGAAACAGTGATCCTAATTAACATAATCCTAACAATCATCATAATTCATACAATACGTGTATAATTTGTCTTTTATTTTCTTAACATGTGTATTACACGTTAACCTTAAACTACTTTAAAATGTATTTATTATGAAATAAAACGGGATAGCCCAATTATCGGGTAACTTTAACAAATGGATAACGCATGCATATTTAATAACTTCTAATAAATAATTCATTTAGTGAATCAGCAAATAAATCTATTGCAGAATGAGAAAGAATCTCTTAGTACGTTGATTCATTGTTCAAGAAGTTGTGCAATGTATGTTACATATCTGTAGTTACAATATTGTACAATTCATTGCAGTGAATGAGGAATGGAATTGATTACGACACGTACTCAAAAAACAATGAGAATTAATCATATTTCTCATTATTTCTATTAATCATCGTATTAATTTTCCTTACATCTAACTGATTTTGACAAGTAAACAATGTATTAATGTATTTTATCAATAGTAGCTATTCATTCTTTACTTAAACCAGTACAAATGGAAATAAGAGAAAATAACTTCTTTAAACTTTTGTTTGGAGTGAGTGTCTTCACAAAAGTGAAAGGTGGACCGTTGGAGTAGCACGGGAAAACAGAAACAAATTTTTGGGATTAGCTGCTATCGACGGATGATGAACATTCTACGAAATGCTATTCACTTGCTGGGGGAGGTACCCTCTCTGAGGAAATTAAGCAACGGCCTGAATCTTAGATGTGGTCTCTTGGGCCATGGGGTACTATTACTAAACGCTGTTTCGGAAGGTTGACTCGAGGGAAAGAAGGCGACAGGTAGACCAAGGTAGGAGAATATAGAAGATGATCTCGGCGGCCAATTCTAAACTGAACTGAAATATACGGGTCAAGATACAGGTTTATGGAGAGAAAAATCATCTTCTGCAAACCAATCTTGAGTGTAAGCACTAAGAAAAAGTTGTCATCCAATAAGTAAAGAAAGTACCTTTGAAAAAACGTATTGTTAGAAACTCTTTCATATTGCAAGAAATTATATTTCAGTTGCATGAAAAACAAAATATATCCTTTTTCCTTCAAACAATGACACATTTAATAAGTTAGAGGAAAATTTCTCATTTATATTAATTATTGAAGTATCAAGTGTATAAAAATTGCTGCTTGCACAAATCTTTTAAACTAAAATGTTTGTTTCCGTTTCCCATTAATTTACTTTCTTAATATGTTTATGCGTATGAATGTAAAGTATACTTTAATGAAAGGTAGCCAAATGTACGCCAAGCACACAAAATATTTTTCCAATATCTCCGCGTTCCTCGTCATGTTATGTTATGGTGTTACATTTTTTCCAATCTCTTTGCTACCTATAACTATTTACGATCCTTTTGATTGTTTTATAATTGACTTCATTTGCCTATTATTCAAGTCGCCCATTATTCAATATTTTTTCTATTTTTCCTTTTCTACTCAGACAATTTCGTCTACTCAGACAATTGGGTAATATAATCAACTCCCTTTCTTTCAAATCAGGCATGTCAAATCGCGCTCGCACGAGAAACTTGCCGCCTGAGAAGCCGGGCGCTCTTGCGAGCACGAGCAACTTCTCCAGATTCCGCTCGCATTTTCGCTCCAAATCTAGAAAAGGGTGAATTCGCACAAGCTGAAGCGGGGATTTTAAGCACAAAGCGCGCTTGAAGTACAACGAAGAATGGTGGCTTCACTCGAAAATATTTTTGGCGGCTGTTTTCTGCTAAACAACTGAAATTTCGTTTAAATTTATACACTTTCTTACTTATTACTTATATGACTTATAAGCTAAAAATTTCCCCTTACGGTTGGACAGTTCTTTAAACAAACAATAATCTTTGTGTGTTAAACCTCCTAATCTGAACGTAGTAAGTGAATGCAATTATTGCACTTTTAAGTAAACGTGATTACTAAATCACGATCCTCTCGATTCAAATTATTTAATTTTATTCTCAATATATAAATTCAAATATTACTGATATATTTCCTTTTAATTGATAATTTCTTTGTCTTAGTAGACGAAATGGGAGTTAATATTGCTTTTGTGATAATAACTGTCAATGGACTTCTTCAAAGTCTTCTCCCAAAGGCCTGTCATGGGTCAGGTATCCAGAGCCATCGGGGAACAATTTTTTCCTTCACTTTTAAACTAAGCGCCAGTTGCTCCGGTCGCAATGCCAACAAATACGGGAAGGCCAGTTACCTTAACCCTGACCTTGACATGCCTGCTTTAAATAATACCTAACTATATACAATAGAGTTCTTAAACCATGCATGTTGATGTAACTGTTGTGTTTTCGAATCGATGACGTCTGTGTGTTTCTCTTATATGGGGATTAGGGTGTACGCAGACTTTTTCGTGTGAACGCAATACCATAAATAGTTCTAAATTCTTATATAGGATGTGAGACTACGCAGAGTTTGAACTAATATAGAGCGTGTTCATTATACAAGAATAATAGGTAAAAACAGCGTAATTATCAATAATAGGTGCACATGTGTTTATACTTTGAGGTGCACGAGGAAAAGTTTAAATTATCCAACAAACACAGCAACATAAGTCAAAATAAAACCACTTTTGTGCTCGCAAAATATAATAGGCAATGAATTGGAGCAAGAGGCAATAAAACTGCAGATTTCCGATAGTCTACGAGCACGGTGAATTGTCTAGCGCCAAGAGCGTAGAATGATTTTCATCAAAACTCGCTTTCATAAACGCTGTTTCGCGCGCAAGCAAGAGACCCATGCATCTGAATAGAAGAGCCACACCATCGGCCTGCCAAGTGCGAGAATCGGCCTAACGCACCGGCTTCTCCAGATTCTGTCGAACCGTAAGGTGTGGGATCGGTGCCGGAGCGGGAGGAGGCGGGGCCGAAGAAGGTGCGGAGCAGGGGCGGGCACGGGAGGGGGGGAGGTCGGAGTGGGGGAAGGGGGTCAGGGTGGGAGCTGGGGCGGGGCGGGAGCGGAGGTGGAAGCGAGGACGGAGGCGAGGGGGATATCAAGGGTGGAGACGTGGGTGGACGCGGAAACGGGAGAGGAGACGGAGCAGGGACCGGAGGCGGGGCAGAGATAGGAGTGGAGGCGGGAGCGGAGACAGAGGAGAGGGCAGAGGCGGAGTTGAAAGAGCTGGGGCGGAGGAGGTGGCGGGAGTGGCATCGGAGGCGGGAGCGGTTGGAAGTGGAGGCGGGGCGAGGGCGCGGGCAGAGGCGGAGGCAGAGGCGAAGGCGAGGGCGGGAGCGGGGGCGGGGGCGGAGGCGAGAGGAGTGCTAATCTGACGGGTCGGCGGAGGCGCCCCGCGCGCGCAAACGCACGCCGCAGCAAGAAGCCGCAACGGGACCCGCGCGCGCATGGTCGGTCTCGTATTCCCGCCCCGGGCAGAGGCGTGCTGCTGCGGGCGCCCCGTTCCCTCCATTTGCCCCCTTCCCTCCCTCCCATTCCCTAGCTACTAGCTGCACCAACGCGGACAGCGGCATGGCCAAGTTTCTTTCGACGTTGCTGCGGTCTCTGCATACATTTGCGGTGTCGGGCTCCCCAATTTAGACTTTTTGTAGATAAAATTAATGCGGCAGCTTTGAACCGGATGTCTTTTCGAACTGGCGGCCCAGTTATGAGATCATTGCTATAGGGATGAATCCGAGGTGTATTCACGTCCTTTAGAATGGTATACTCAAGTATTATATAAAATATTCTTGTATCAAAAACGATGTTATCATTGGCAACTCGTGATTTATGTCTAAATGGAATATTTATTACCATATACGAGTATATTATTGCTATCTTCACGATTTAAATTTTGGATAGTATTGAAATATTCAAATGGAATTCATATTTTCGTCAAATAGTTTTCCTTTATAATATAATGAGATTCATCACCATACTGCGTCCCGGAAACTGGTTGCCGGATTGCAACCAATGCACTCTTGCATTGGAAAATTGTAGCCACTTTGCGCTCTTTTTCCAGGCTCTACAAACCTCCACATTGAACGACTTCTATGTCTTATCTTTTTTAAAGATAATGTGAGGAATATTGCAGTGTTATTGTTTTATACATCTTGTCATTCATCTATTATTTACTTCTCAACATTTCTTCACAGTAGCAACAACGGGCATTAAGTTTAAAATAAATTCATCTTGAAAAATACTTACCACATTCCGCTTCTATTTTAATTGACATGTTTCTGTGAATTTTTCTCCCTGGGTGTCTATCAGGCTGTCAATATTGTCTGCCTGACTGCCTCTCTCTGTCTCTTTCTGACTCTCTCTCACTCTGTCTCTATTTTTCTCTGTGGTGTATGTGTATGTGTGCGCAAAAATTGGCCAGTCGGTCAGTAGTACAGTTATCGGAGAAGGTTCAAGAGCTTTACTCCAACTCCATTGATTTCGGTTTTGAGAGTGTCTACTAGTGCATTATTTCTGTCTGTACCCACTACGAGTACTTGTAGAACGGCAGGTAGAGTACATTTGAGTTTCCTTTCGAGAGTTTCATAACCGTGAAAGGATGTCGAGAGTACTGAAAAGATTTCAAAGAGGAGTTGGCGGTCGTGTGAATGGCTCTACACGGGGGGCAGAACAGCCAGGAAATTTCACGACCTCTCGTCGTCCGAAGAGTATACTTGTTCTACACTTCAAAGATTTTCAGAGACGTTCCTGGTCTTGAGTTACTCAGCGAGGTGATTTTCACCAGTTTCTACTTCTATTAGATTCTTTGGGTCGTCGAGTTTCCTCACCCATTAAACTCCGCCCACAATTCTCACCCACTCACAAGTAAAGTATAGTAATCTATTGAAATTACGAGTTTATAGTTTTTGAAGTCGGTGTGCCATAAGATACGTTGTATCGAAGATTATCAAGTGGAGAGACCATGCGAACTATAATAGTTTATTGTTTCATTACCATTGCCAACGTTCAGACACTTCACTTCTTTCCTTGCAGTAAAATACAGCGCCAATTGCATCCGAAGTACATGGCAAAGTATTACAATTTATAAGAAAAAATTATTTCTCCTTTCCCCTCATTTTTGTCCTCTTAATTATCTTGTCTCGTTTTACTTACCTCCATGGCTCATTAAGGAGACCATTCTGCTCTTCTTCAGGACCTCATTCTCCAGCGGACTACTCTTCAATTTGTTTCCTATTTACATAGCACACCCACTTAGGAAACAAATGTGAGAAGTCTGATTCATTGTTTACTTCATCTGCCTTGTCTCATCCTCGTCATAAGAAGTAAACATTATTTGGTGATTTGTTCGTTTTTAGAATAACTATTACTCAACGTTGGTAAACATAAGCTCCTCGCTTATGAATTCTCTTTCAAGTGCATCATCTTGCACATCATCGATCGCAGTCATCAAGTACAAAATATTCCAAATTGAATAATAAATTGAATTGCCGATGGAGAGTGTAGCTATTTCGTTAGCAATGCTGTAGATCAAATGTGTAGTTCATTGGACGATTGGACGATACCAATAAGTATTACTCGGATAATAGTGGTATAATAATAGTGGTATAATAATAGTGGTATCTTTTAACTGTGTATAGAAAAAGGGATGTGGCGCTCAAGAAAACGTGCGTAGATTACACTGATCCTCTGTACGTCACATGCAGTTTTTTCCTGTTTTGGGGCGAAATAATTCAAATCGAATCGAGTAATTGTGGTTAGTTGCGATGAATGTTTGTTTTTTTCTAATAATTTTCCCCACGACCTTCCACATGGCTTCAGATTCGTTTATCTTAGAAAATATCAAACCTCCAATTACCTGAGATCAGCGAAGCTCTACTCAATATTTTCTTCTGAGATTTTTATTAAATACAGAAGGTTACGAATTAATTACGAATTGATAATGAATAAATCGGACCGTATTGGGCCTGGTTGGAATTGAACCAATCAAGCTGCAAGTCTAATTATGATATGTTTTTGACGGAAAATACAGAGAAATTTAAAACAGTCCAATCTGAGGACACTACGAAATTGGAGAAAAGAGAGCTGCAACTTTTGTTTCATCCGGATTTGGCACTATTCAGACATTGGGAGAAATAAGGTATCCTACCTACAAAATTCTAAAAGGGTGAGATTATTTTGATATTAATAAATGCTCGTTCGGGTTTTCCGTCCTTTAACTTTTTAAATATCATTTGGTAGGTGTAAAAATGAAGTATTAGTTCATTTTAAAGAGTTATTTTCGTCAATTTTCTTACTCTTCCTCGTTCATTATGTCCTAATCTTTCACAGCGAATGCACTAAAGTATTGATTGACAGCTGTGCTCCCTCCATAACCATCGATTGTCACCTGCCAATTTTTTCTTCATCGTTCCACATAATGTCTCCACGCGTTCAGTATCGGTGACAGTTGACGCACTCGGAGCACGACTGCGCCACACGCGTAGGGCAAGAGTTGCTTGGCATCTGTTGCCTGCTGAATAGTCCCAGTCGCTCGAGCACCCACCACTCACTCTCGTGCCCTCCTCCGGAGAAAAGACACAGTGCTGAAAAAGAACCTTTTCTCTACGTCTCGCGAGATAAATTCATCCACAAGGGTTTGAACTCCGCAGTTCATTTATAGTTCGATTAAACGGCAGCTCGTTTAACGGAAATATGCTAAGTATCTTTTTTTGGTGAGTGTGTGTGTTTGTGTGAATGAATGTAATTTGACTATTGGGTCAAAGGACGTCCCCCACCTACGAGTGTACGCGGATCGCATGGGCGCCTGTTCACGCAGCCGGGCGGAGCAAGCGCTCGTCGCCGCCCGTGCCGCGGTGCCGTACTACCGCATTCCTCCTCCGCTGCGCGCCCGCGGGTCGCCCCTCGCGCCACCCTCCCCCCTCGCGGTGCACGCGCGCGCGCCCGTCGCCGCGATTCACCGCGCGCGCGCGCCCCGCGGCACGGGTGGGCGGGGTCAGCCGGCGACGGCCGCAGACGCCTCCCGCGTGGCCCACATGCGCTCGCCTCCTCCCCCACTCCTCTAGGCAGATCGTGGCCCGTGGCGGGAATCATAGAGGAGGACTCGGCCGAGATAGGAGCGCCTTCGTCCAGAGCACTCTCATCGAGGAGGTTCGTCGCCATCCTCGAGCCGGTTGGTGTCGGTTGCTGCGCGAAGCAGAAAATGTTCGCTTTGCAGAGAAGAGAAAAATCTTCAATTATCTTTCAGACTTCAAACGTTCAAATTAATTTCCTTGTTATGACGAAAGCAAAAACAACAGTGACCATTAATATAATAGATTTGTTCTCTCCATTAACAACAAATTAATGGAAATATCGACCATAATTTTAACGGCTGTAACAAGATCACCCCACCTTTCAGATATCACGGACAAATATATTCATAAATATGGAATCCTGGGGACCACTAATATAGATTTTTAAATACACGTTTGTAAAATATAAATAATAATAATTGTTATTGTTATTATTAATATTCAACTATTCCAATAATAATAATTATTATAACAATAATAATATTGCACTTATATTAATGAGAAATGCACATATTTAATAAATGTCAATACTAATTGCTTATTTGATTGCAAACAAATCGTAAATGCTTATTCATATAAACTTCAAAGGTTGTTTAATAGTAACAAAATTATTTAAGTTCTAGAAGTTTAATGAATTTCAAAAATTAGAACTAATTTGTTATAAACTTTTAGTGTGATACTTTCTTTTTCAACTAATAAGTTTAGGGATTTTCTTTTTTATTATTAATAAAAAATCAAAAATTCTAGTTATTTCCACATTTTTTCTACAAATCACGAAATCCTTTTGGGCATCACCAGCTGTACACGGGCCGTCTGTAGATGACCGCTGGATCTTTTAATTCGCACTAGCAGCATCCAGGTATTCACGGAATATTCCTGGAACACAACAAATATGGGAAGAAGCCTTCTAGTAGATCCTTCGAATTTAGTAATCAACCAGAAACAGCGACAAAAATTGCTGTTCAAAAAAACCAAACAAAATGGTTTTCCAAAAAGTATCACGCTCAGTGCTCAAAAACAACAATTAAATACTCTCGAATAACACTGCAACACATTAAATATTTTAACGAAAAGTCTTCAAGAATACAACAATAACATGCACAGTAAAAACGGACAATACAGTAAAACACTTCTTTTACACACCAAGAATATAAAAAATTTGCTCTTCCATAAACACGTGAATTTCAAATATTTGATGGTGGGCAGCCTCTTCCTTGAAGCCTTAATTTCGCATGAAGTCAGTCGTGCCGTAAGCAGTGATGCACTGAGTATGAGAGTTCAGGTGGTACGTGCAGTATGAAAATCGGCGGAATAACACAATTACGTATTTGCATTTTTCAGTCAATAATGAAATTGTTTCATTGCCCCCCCCCAACTTCCTGGGTATTTAACGACACCTCTCCCATGGCCCCAGACTGCAAAGTATTCCGTCAATGTATGCGTATATTCGAAGTAAGTAACACAGATGTTCATTCTCAGATAATATTCTGATAATTATCACGTACGTGAGTCAACGCATAATTACTTCTCTGTCAACAATACGAATTATTGAAATAACGTCAAGATGAACTTTAAAGCAAGAACACTTAAATTTTATTTAAATGAAAGTAAATTGTATTCAAAAACTCCATTCAATCAAATTTAATTGAAAAATGAAATTAAAATTTAAGGTGTAATATATATTCTTATTTGAACTTATAAAAATAATGTTATTTATGGCGGTGCATGAAATTAGTAGGTACACGCCGTATGTAAAAGTTGTGCGTAAATACATCACATTTCTAAAAGCAACATAGGCTTGAAATAATAATGCTTAGTTTGTGTGACTTTCTCTAAACTCAACACTAGTGTGAACTTTGTAAAAATTCATGAAAACATTCTGATTAACAAGTGATTAAACCTCAAAAAAGGAATAAAAAGTATTAAAATAATTGATTTTGAAGCAATTTTTACCCACTCAGATAATCGCGCAGATATTGATTGCCAAGAACTTGCCTAGGTGTGCAAGGACGTAAAGTATGTGCTATGAAAACGTTAATGTGATATCAGCTAGAAAGGTATAGAACTAGTCTGCTTACGAAAAGAATGAGGAAATGCATTTGAGTGATTTCAATGAACGAAACGTCTTCTACATCCGAGTGCACGCATTATGCATGATACCGTTCAGACCGTTCGCTTCCCGTTACACGAGTGCATTATACGGAGCGAATCTTGGAACCCCAGCGCTCAACCTGGTGTGTCTAAGGAAATGAAGACATTTCAATAATCTACGAAAAAATCTATTTAATTCCAAACTGTTGAGAAAACTATAACGTCAAAATTAAACCAACAATAATTCCGAGAAGCCATGCCCTGCACTAAGGCACCACAGCTCGTCCAAGTTACTTGGGTGTATCCCTCTTCTTCTACTTTTTAGTAGGCCATAGGCTTGTTCCATTCCTTGGATTTAAAAACTTTCGTGCCATCGTCGCTTCGGTTGGGGCTATTCGCAATGCTGTGGATTATATTAGTTTGGCTGAAGTCATATATAGATATGATAAATTTGAGTTTGACGAGAGTATTGACAATGTTCACAATGAACTTGTTTTCCGTGCGTTGACAATAAGACAAGGGAACAATAACTTTTATTGCATTTTAAGGGCACCACGGTGAACTAGCAAGATGATATGGGCCATCGAGAGTGCAAGCACACGATATGCGCGCTATTGACATTGGCATGCGATGCACATTTGAACTCGTAAATGGTGTCGCACTCTACTTGTCGAGTGAGGATAGTTACACTTTCTGAGTTCAGTTTTGCGTGAAAAAATTCCCTGCTCTGAATAGGAGGAAGAAAGCCCGAAGGGAAAGTGTAGTAAAACCTCTTAAGGATGTTTGTGTTTAGTTACGACAAAAGTTTTAAGTTAGCATACGATAAACGTTAGCGCATTTTTCGCCCGCAGTAAGGAAACATTAAATAAAAGTACCCTTTATTAGTTTAATTTTAGATTAAATAAGTGCGCCATGAACAATTTATTAATCAGACATAGCTTAATACGAATTTATTAATTCACTATCAATATTTTTTTATATAGTTACATTTATTTGAACTGCAATTGGGTATGACCCGGTGGAAGTTAAATAACAATAATTACAATAATAATAACAGTAATGATAATAATAATAAAGGTGTACAGTACAAGCCGAGGATGCAATCATCATATTATCACTAATATTAAATATTATAACAATTAGTTCAACTCTGTCATGATATCCAATAATTGTATGTTGGTGGTGCAAACATTTAATAAAGCTTCATAAATATTGGCTAAATTATAGTTTTTAATTGCATTGATCGCGTTCACTAAACTTCACTGCACTGCACTACACTGTTTTGCTTTGAACTACACTGACCAGCACTTCACAGCACTTCACCGCACTTCACAGCACTTACTCATTTAATAACTATTACTCTCATCTTGTTCTAACTTATTTCTAAAACTTCGGACACTTAGAGGAAAAGTTTTGAAAATTGCTGCGGGTAAACTCTTCCAATCTCTAATTGTTCTGTTACAAAAGGAAAATTTCCCAAGATCTGAATTTTGTTTCCTTGTTCGAATTTTGTGGGTGTGATCGCCTCGGCCGAAATAATTTGGTTTTTCTAGTCTAACCTGAATTTACTTCAAAGCTGGTTGACCTGCGTACGATTTATAAAGAGCACAAAGCCTCGCCCTATTTCTTCTCGTTTCTAGAGGTTCCCATGACTTTTTATTGCGTTAGTTCTATAGATAAACTTATTCGCTTTCCTCTGTATTCTATCTAGATTTTTCCGGTGCGACTTTCTGTATGGATCCCAACATGCCACTCCGTATATTTGTTAGGGAAAATATTGTTTTTGTAGGTAATACTATTAAATATTTGGAATTGGTCTGAGAGTTACCAAACTCTGAGTGGTATTCAAAGGGACCATCTCACGAATGAAATTTAAATTTAAGAGACTGGTTAATTAATACACATCATGTAAGTTAATCTCATATATTTAAAAATTCTTAGTTTGATATCAACATGTATCAGTCTCTGTTCTCTGTTCACTAAAGATATGGCCACCTCCAATGTTGTAATCTACAGGTAAAGATTAATACAGTACAAACGTGAATAAATAAAAAATGCATATATTCAAAGCATTGCGTTATTTTCTTCTTCTGTTCTGATTTTTCTTCTAATTTTTTATTGTACTGAACTAATAATTTTTGTTCTTCTTCTTTCTTAACTTTTCAAAATCGCGACCCTTTCAGCAGAAACGACCAAAGTGCTCATGCCTTAACAATTTCGATTACCCACGTCTTTTTCTTCTTCTTCTGAATGGTGGTAATTAAAACCTATAATTTTTTTAGAATCAGTATTGTGATTGACTTACATTAACCGCATTCTGGAACGCTATTCAACTGAATTTCGTGAGTGGAATAGTCACTGTAATTTTACACGAAATATTTCCAAGATAATATTTGAAAAAACATCACGCAGTCTAAGTAACTGGCTACTTTAAAAACAGGAAACTCCGCGGACAAACATGCAAGCGTTATCTTGAACTGCGTATGTCTTCAGTTTGTTTACTTGAAATTGTCTGTTCTGAAAAAAACTTCTATCAGTTTTTCTTTCTCTCAGATCTCCTACTTTAAAGATACAAAATATTGAAAACCGTTTATAATTGAAAAATATAAATGCCACATTTTAAATAAAGAGTGCGCCTGATCTGTATATGCATTTTTTTATTTACGGTTTTAATAAAGTCAATCGATCAACGAATTGCAACGGACCAGCTGGTCTAATGCCTGAACGAAGAGTAAATATATATGATTAAGTTTCCAAAATTCATAATAATTATAAAATACCTGCGCAAGATGATTGATGTTTGAAAACATTTCACGAAATGGGTCACAGGATCCTAATAATTTCTCTAAGTAGGTATATTGAGCCCCTAAGATGTCGGTAACATCAGATGTTTTTTTCTTAAGTGAAAACCGAGGACCACAAGAAACATTTTAAATGAGTATAGAAGATTGAATAAAACACACATGTAAATGATTGCATTTCATATATAGTAGTTTATGCAACTAGTACGAGTATATAATGTTAGTCTTCATTGCATGAGTACATGTTTTGAAAACAAGCGACGCTAGTAGCTAATTTTCCAATTTCTTCGAATGCAATAAACCAACATTATCAATAAGTTGCATACGGTAATTTTTTGTGGAACAGCATTATAAATTTATATGAAAATCCAAGTTAATTTTGGGAAACAACTTTATTGTGACGTCAAGGGTATTTGACATCTTTTAGAAAAAAACATGTGCTCCGCTTTTCCGTTAACCGCTACCTCCCCATTATTCGCTCTCTGCGATTCGTTGAATGTGTGAAGACGCAATTATTTGTGCCATAAACGGTAAATACTTCATAATCTGTGCCGTACGATGTTCTTTTACAAACAATTTCTTGTAACGGAAAAGGTCGTTTATAATGCTGGAATACAAAAAAAAATTATGACAGTTAATAACGATTCTGGCAATTTATATATGTTGGGATATAATCATACGCTATTGAATGTTGTCTGATGTTATTATACTATTTTACTATAATAATATAAATTGTTATTATTTTGCCTAATATTTAACAGTTAATTAGTTTGTTTAATTAATATATACATTTTGTAGGATATTTAAGTCTATATTAGTGTAGTATTTTTCTCTAATATTGATTTCTCCCTGTTAGAAAGATTAAATAATGGTAATTTAAATAACCGAAACAATAGTAATAGAAATAAATACAAATCATACATCAAAATATCTTAATTCTGACTCGTGTGTTCTCGACTAATCTTGATATGCTAACCGGAACGAATGATTCGGTGCATGATTCGAATGCAAAAGGAAGGTTGCAGTAAATCCTACTTATACAAATTGTGTGTCAATTAACGTACAAGTGGATAATTAATCTTATCTCAAATACTTGTGAAAAGAACTAATATCATGCCATCTCTTTCCTTGTGGGAAATGAAAAAACGCTACGTCTGAAGGCGTGTTGTAGTCCCACGAAATTTAGAGTCGGCCCGCACAGATATTAGAGCTCTACAGAGGGTCATAACATTTAATCTGAGTGAAATATGAACGAGATTGTTCGCGAAGATATGCATGGAGAAGAGGTTGATGGCTTTATAAACAGCGCATGCTACATTACTACTGAACTTCAACATTCTAATGTTTCGGCAGTACTATTTTATTTCAAATTGTGTCAAGCGTGTTTTAGTGCAAAAAAAGTCCTTAAAGAAATAAATTTGGAGTTTCTTTTGGAATATGAATTAAACAGGACAATAGTTAGCGAGATGGGATCTCTCTCCTTCAGCCTTTTTATACAAATACAAAAATCCATCCATTTCTTCTGAAACTTGAGGCAGGTATTTTCTAGGATCTCCTTTTCCTCTCATTTGCTCAGATGAAACGCATTTTTAATTGTATATTCATTTATTACTTTACCGTTGCCTTTCCGCACTTGCACACTGGAGGCTTATCCGCTGACTTAAGATCGATGTATTGAATGATGGAGATTGTTGGATGCGGAAAAGATCTTAAATACTCCCTCTACCTTCTTTATATTAACCATTACTGAAATTTGTTGAATAATTAAAATAATATAGAGGCATACTTCTACATATTTATGAGTATAATCGGTGTTGAGTTATACAGTATGATATAAATATGTCATTTTACATCATGTTTTATAATTCTACTGAAATGGTTAATTAAAATGTTCACAAACGAAAGAAAACAATGGAATCTGAACAATTCAATTTAGAAACTATTGCATTTTAAATTTGCAATTTGCTACACGTATTGTAGTACATTTTAAATGACCAACATAGTGGAGCAAGAATAGTATAATAGCTGTGTAATGAAAATGTTATTCATAATAAAATATATCTGTAGAATGAATAGAAATTCAATTTTAAAAATATGTTTGGAAGTTTTCTAATTAATCATGTGTATTTTATCCCGAGTTCTTGATATGTTCTCAAGTTCCATTTAGAACATCGTTGCAATGCCATTTTCATTTTATCATTTTCCATTGATTTTGAATAAAGGCAGTTTCTAATAGCATACCTCCCCTGCAAAAACAGTAAAACAAGGCAGTGCTGCTCCGCTAACACAACATTTCGTTACCGTGTAAATCGCAACTCTCTCGTTTCCCTGCATCTTCTGGCAGCTTCGCGAAAATATATGAAGACTCAGGAAAGTGTTTTCTCCCTGGCAGGTCCTCGATCCCGTGCAGCTTGCCTTTCCAGTAACCGGAAAGCGTTTATCTTGACGCCGCAGTTCACGGGCGACGAATTTTTCGGACCGCAGCGCTTGCTGAGAGGAGCGGAGCGCGTGACGCGGGGGGGGGGGGGAGCGGGGGAGGAGAAAGTGGAAGGGATGGAGGTGCTGAAGCAACGGAACAGTCGATGGCAGAGAGAAGATGGGTTGAAAAGTTGAATGGTCGAAAAGTTTTTAATATTTGTTTTGTGCACAAAGTGACATTCTGGTGTTATGTGTATTATATTATAGCAGAGCTATACAAAACATTCATAAACTACCTATAGGTGATATGATTCCTAATTTAAATTAACACAGTTCGTAAACTAATCATTGCTCGACAAAGTTAACGATTGTAGAACCGACATCGTATGTTGAAAATTCTAAGTATTATTATACACTGAACACATCGCACTGACGGTATCCCGTTTCAGAACCAAATTTGTTCGGTGATCACTTATTTGCTTGAAGAAAACTGGCTATATTTTGAAACTGTTATTTCTTTGCCGACTATTTTACGGTCCGCTGCAAAACTGGCTTGGAATTAGAACGTACAGCTCCGTAATATTGGAGTGTTGAAAAACGGGGTTGTAGAGATTGCATCGAAATTTATGTGGGAGCTTTTACATTTCGTGTCGCTTGAATACACATTAGCCATAAAACTATGCAAAATTGTCACTCAAGCACTGAAACGGTACCTAGCTACGTAAACTGAAAATATGCAAGTATCTTTCAGTATGTATAAGTAACTTTGAAATATATCAGTTTCCATAAAGAAATATGTAAATAAAATATATATCAAATCGAACGTCTTTTATACGAATGTAATTTCTGATTTACCCTTGAAAATAGATTTTATTACATTGGAGCGAATATTTTGTTAACAATCCTTGCAAAAAACGCTCATTTTCTTTCTGTATTCAAAATTCAAGTAGTATATGGCTTAGGGTAGGGATCACATAATTTTGAAAACGTGCATAGAGTTCACTTCTCCCCATAGCACGTTACACACAGTTTTTAACTGTTTTTTTTGACGTAAAATAAATAAATAAGTAAATGTTCCTTGCAGAAATTGTTCTTGAAATCAACATCTAGTTTGAGGACATTGCAACTGAGAATATACACTGCCTTAATTAATAAAAACTAAAGAGGAATGTGATGATGGCTTTGTATAAATTAACACGTCCCCTGTCCCTATCAGAATATAAAAATATCTACCCACGTCCAAACCTTCCCGACTGTAAGAAAATTTTACTGTAATATTCTCAAAACTAAAAATATTTTTCCGCATGTCCTGATGCATTTCTAAATTCTGTGACTGTCCTAGCAAGTCCACGCCAAAATCTGTGCAGGCCGTTCAATGGAAATGTTTGCCGTAAAAATTGTAATCGTTTGTTCCCACATGTGGTTCACAGACGTAGCAAAACCATCGAGTGTTATGTCTTGTGAATCACATATAGACCACACAACTGTGAACGTGTAAATTTGTTTCCTTCTCTATTACAACGATAAAACATACTACTAAAATAACACTTTTTGAAATAAGTAGAGAAAGCCACGGAATGAATCTGAAACCAGAGGAAAGAGAACAAGAACAAACTAAAGAATATTTCTTCACCATACGTCATTTGATTATGATAATAATAATAATAATAATAATAATAATAATAATAATAATAATAATAATAATAATAATAATAATATTACTCATGTTCCCTATGAAAATACAGTAGAAATACATTCTATTTTAGGGGGACAGAGGCGAAAACAATTGCCATATTCGATGAACTTTTCTTTTGCGAGTTAATTGCGTACGATGATTAATCTAGTGGCGTGTACCTGCAAAAATGCTGCTGAACCAATCTACACAAAGTTTTTTTTCCAAAAGTAGGGCTCACAATGCATAAAAACAACAAATAAAAACACTCTTGAATAATACTGCAACAAATTAAATATTTTAACACTCTTTCACGAACACAGCAATAATGTGTACAGAATAAACTGATACACAGTTCACAGTTATTTACATACCAAAAAAATCAAAAGCGTTGCTGTTCCATAACGCCACACGTGAATAGCAAATGCGGGCGGCCTCTTCCTTAGAGCCTCGCTGTCGCATGTCGCCAGCTCCGTCGTAAGCAGTGACGCACTTAGCATTAGAATTCAGCCAGTATGCGCAGTACAACAATAGGCGTAATAACACAGTCAAATATTTGCATTTTCCATTCAAAATCGAAACGTTTTTTTTATATTTTCCCCGAGTTTCTTCGTATCTAACGAAACCATAGACACCTTTCACGTGGCCCGAGACTGCATAGTATTCTTTCAATTTCTGCGCGCATTGGAAATTAGTAATATTGATACTCATATTTACTAATTCATTTTTATATTTTCATTAAACAGCTATTGAACATTTGTATGCTACACACGCTCACCCTTCTCACGCGCAAACAATTCGTATTTAAACTGATTCTCACCTACTTAGGGAATACTCCCCTACTCGGGAATAAGTTCTCACCTACTTGGGAATAAGTTTATTTATCGAATTCGCTCGTTTTCAGTTCAGCGCACAGACAAAATTCATCACGCACACGGAAGTGACAACCGTAAGCTCATAAATATTGTTTGGGTCAAGAGTAAATAATACCCAATTCAATTTTACGTGACAATTTTGTTCTTAGACTATACTTACTTTTCTCGACTACAGAGCGGAAATTATTAACTGAGAACGTTTTGCGGTAGAAGGCCAATAAAACGACGTCGCCGGAATCGCGGCGCAGAGGGAGGGGCAGGAGGGGAGGCCGGATGGTCGTTGGCATCGGCTGCTGCGTTGAGCGCGGCGGCGGCGCGCGACACGGACAACTCGTGCGCGAGACAGGCCGTCGCTGGTAGGCGTGTCAGCGGGGGCACAGAGGCGGTGGCTGGGGTTCAGCCCCCATTTCGGCCCGTCGCCGTCCCCGTCGCCGCCCCCGTCGCCGCCCCCGTCGCCGCCCCCGTCGCCGCCCCCGTCGCCGCCCCCGTCGCCGCCCCCGTCGCCGCCCCCGTCGCCGCCCCCGTCGCCGCCCCCGTCGCCGCCCCCGTCGCCGCCCCCGTCGCCGCCCCCGTCGCCGCCCCCGTCGCCCGTCGCCGCCCCCGTCGCCGCCCCCGTCGCCGCCCCCGTCGCCGCCCCCGTCGCCGCCCCCGTCGCCGCCCCCGTCGCCGTCGTCGCCGCCGTCGTCGCCGCCGTCGCCGCCGTCGCCGTCTCCGTTTTTACACACCGCTTGTGCGTTCTGGCTCAATAAACTCTGCGCGACCGAGTCATTTCCGCAAAGGCGCATGCCTGAGCGATCGCGCCGACCGCTGAGCGCTGCTCGCGCTCTGCTACGCCTCCGCCCATGGAGGCGCTCCGGAGGACGCGCCTTTGGCCTTTGTCCGCGCTGCGCCGCTGCAAGCCGCGCCCCGACAACCACGAGGAGCCCCGTCGCACTCCACGGAGCGCCAGATGCGCGCCATGGAGCCCGACTGTGCCCTTCGCTCTGTGTCTGCTCTGTGGCCATCGCCTGGCGGCGCCTTCAACAAAAATTGCACGGAAAATCTTCAGTTTTGACCCTCCTCTGCGTGAAATTTTGTAACGAAAATATTTACCCCTCGAGTGTATGTACACACCATGGGAACCGCACTATGTGTTTGGTAGAATTGCTAAAATGTAATATCAGTGAAATAATAAATAATTAAGAGGACTATATACTAAAGAAAAGAATTAATTTATTATACTCTTTATTTTAGTACAATGTGTTTGTCTAAACACTCATCGAGTTTGATATACCAAAATGCTTTCAAATGACGCTTGGTTTATTGGGTGTTTTTTATTTATAGATTTCATGTACCAAAATGTCTTCATACTTGTTTTTGTAGTGTAGGTAAATTTTACACTTCCTTCTTCCCCACCCTCACACGCCAAGGAAATATTGAGAACTCCCCTGCTAATAACGTATAAGAAATTTCTTAAATTGCTTCTCTGGACGAGCTTTAAGTTCAACATTTGCTAGTGATTTCATTATTGCAGATGTTAGACCTCACCCTGATGGTAGAATGAATTACGTTGGGATGTATTTTGGGTATTTACTGCACCACTTTCTCTAAATTAGATTAAGAAATTGAATTGAAAACCTTTTCAAGTACGTTCTTTGTTTTATCTTCTCTCGTTTCTTTACTTTTGTCTTTGGAAAACTTGCCGGTATATTTCCAAGTCATAAAACTTATTTTCCTCATTTAATGACAAAATGACATTACTTAATTGCTATATTTATCTTTCTCTTTGTATTTAATTATTTATGAGAGTCTCTGATCGAACGTACTAGAATTTGTTGTTGCTCTGTCATCAGCATCACAGTATCCAGTTACCATGTTGCTTTTTACTCTTACCAGTATTTCCCAGTCAATAAAGCATTGTAGTAACGCATAATAATAATAATAATAATAATAATAATAATAATAATAATAATAATAATAATAATAATAATAATAATAATAATAATAATAATAATAATAATAATGTTTTTATTAATGGCGAGGCTCAGGCCATAGGGCATGCTTTTCCGCCTAACCACTAAAGTTATACCTCTCGCTTCGTGACGGAGATATTACACATGTTGACAACACGTTTCCATAAATTATTTTTTCAAACGTTACAGTCTACGCGGCATTATTCCCGTCGCAACCGCACAGCAGTAACCGCAACCGTTGTCACTGTTGTCGCTTTTACGTCTGCGCCTTCTCCTGACATCGTCCCATTGTCACTTGCGTTTCTTCACTTCCTCCTCTGCCTTTCTTTTACCACCCAGTGGATGCCACTGCAACAAAACTCTCTTCTCCGACCACGACGTCATTAACATCACCGCTACCGACTTGGGCCTTTCCTCTTTGCGTCGTCGCCGTCTCCACCCCTCGTTACCACGGCCGCAGAGCTGCCCTCGCCACCGTCGCCCGCGCCGACGCGACGCGTGACGCCGCGGTTAGCGGTCTCCTATCAGGGCGAACGGCCACGCGCCGCGGGCCACGATCTTCGGAAGAGGATGCCGCCTAGCGGGCCTTGGGAGCCTCCGTTTACCGTTCCGGTCTTCGACAGGCCGAATCGACACTTCCGACAGATTCGAGACCGGACAGATAGAGAACGTTACTTTCGTAGATGTTACTGCGACCTTTATTTGATTGGTTACGTTCTGATTTATTTCGCTTGGTAGTGGACTGGAGTATGCGGATATTAAAAATTTGTGAATGTTGAGACTTGAATCAAGATATGTTACGTATGAGAAAATAACAGTCAGACTCGATTTTTGTCTTCCTAACTTTGAGTTGCACGCTTTTCAGAAGGATTTATCTTCCTGGACTTTAAGGACTTTAAGGACATGTGTTGAAATCTGAGTTATGCGGTCACCAAAGTTTTCGGCAAAAATTGGCAGTAAATAGAAATGGTCGCTCAATTAATGTTGTGACATTTCTGGAAGGTGCTAATTACTACGAAATGAAGTATGTTCTCTTTATAATTTTTAAGGACCATACATGACAAAATACAATTTAAATGAGGTATTTAGGATCATTTGCCTTCTCTCGGCTAAAATCAAAACACGCCCTTGACTTGTAAATCATTCTCTTAAACGAGAACCTCACCTCACCTTTCCGTCCTCGCCTTATCAAACACTCCGTGGGTCCGTACAGATTTCCATAGATGGGAAGAACAAGATAGCAAACCATAGGAATGCTGTAAAATGGGAGAAAGGAAGCGTTGTTGTTTCGTAAAGAGAAATTTATTAAAATCATGAAACAGAAAGTAAAACCCATCCGAAAAAGCTACTCTAGATGTCTTTATTGAAAGTAATCTGACAATGCGTCCAGTTCTAGGAAGATATTGAGTAATCTCCACCACATTTACGCTTGTTTAATCCAGCTCATAATCGTTTGAGATGACCGCTTACAAAGTTCAATCTACGAAATACGCCTGACTGCTGGCTGCTTGAGCAGATGACAGCAGAAAAGGGGAAATTTAAAATGTTTTATGGAAAAAGTTAATCAGCTCCACGAAATAATTATTATTGGAGGTTATCGTTTAGGGAGGTGGCCGGTTGATCAGGTTTCATTGTATACTTATACCCTTACTTATTCCGACAGAAAAAATCATGAAGTGTCTAATCATTTTTCAAGGAATTTTGTGTAATCATTTCCCTTGGAATTTGTTCGTTTTCGAGACAACACGAATTCTTCGCTATTTCCGGGCACACATGTTTGGTTCTGAAGCTCCAGATCGGAAAAACGCGTTCCGCGGATTGAACATTGTGTCACAGAATTGAAATAGGAGAATACGAGTCGCGCGGATTCGTCCCCTCCCCTGCGTGTCGGGATCGAGATTAATCGTTATCCCTTTTTACTTCTCAACGCAGCTTCACAGCATCTCGTGGCTCGGTGCAGAGCAGAGTATTCGAATTGCTCGCTCGGAAACAGGAATGCTTAGTTTTCCAGAAAACGAATGTAGAAAAAATGAATGTTCGTATTCAAAATTATTTATAAAATCAGTGAACAACATATGATTAGAAGTTTGCTCATTCAATTTACTACTCTTAAACACCAAAATATATAACTTTTGTGTCACATTCATCATTCTATTTCGTCATTATATCAATAAAAGTAACGTAAAAATGTATTCGTAGAGGTTTGATATCCTCTGCCCTTTCGTAAAAACTTTTTAGATTTTTAACTTTTTTCCGTCATGTGTTATTGAATAACAATTCTAGGATATCATTTTTATCATATGTTCTTTAGACACTTGTGAATTGATAAAAGGATGAAATGGTTACATTTTTATTTATTTGCGGTATTATAAACGCATTCATATATTATCCTGTCGCGCTAGAACTCATTCTTTCATTCAATCCCATGTATTGTATTATTTTCAGTCCAACGTATAAAAGCGTTGTGATTCCACCCGCAGTTTTTTCGAGATCTGCAGGCCAAGCCATAGAAATTATATATACAGCACTTCTTAATATTATTTATATTGCGTGAATGACATTAAAATAACTTCCTACTGTGTAGTACGCGAGGAGAATCTGAGCTCAATGCAGCGGAGTATAATTTTCAGGTGTTTTGCGCGAGCTAAACTTTTCCTGGGAGTGGCGTCTTCTTCTATGTTACAAGTTATCTTCTATATATCTTGCAAGTTATCTTCATCGCGTGTGTGACATCTTCTACACTGCAGTACAGGAAACCCGAGTGACAATTTAATTATAACACAATACTAGGCAAGTGTGCTGCATTAGCAGCGCCTGTAACCACGTATAGAAAACTTCCCCAGTTTACCGATATCACAACGTTTTGAAACAAAAATAAATGCAGTAAATTAAAAGTGATTTTATTTTTAGAAATAAAATTTAACGTGTTATTGCTCGTGCATCGTTAAATATGCTGAGTAACTGGGCACTGTTGTCCCTTGCCTTTTACACAGCCTATGATTGTTGGCACTGTAAATCTGAATTGCTAAATGAAAATACTGCGACATTGAGAGCAATGTGAACACAAAGATATTTTATTCTGTCGTTCATAATTATTTTAAGTTTTCTATATTCATCAAATGCACTTCACGTCCATTAAGCACTAACTGCTGGAAGAAAAGATGTTCTAGCAAATGTTCACTTTCACGATGTGTCGCCAGCACAGTGCTCTTGAATGTCACGCTGCCTCCTACAAAACAATTTAATTATTTAACGTAATAATTGTTAAAAACTTTCTGAGTGCTGTGATGAAAAATGTATTCTGTGTACATTCTCATAAACTGAATGACCCCTACCATAACTCATACACAAAGTTGAATTATTAATACAGGGTAAATGAGCATTTTTGGCAAGAATTGATAAGAAAAATTTCGCTCCCGTGAAATAAAAACTATTTGCAAATGCAAATCAGCAAACATTTTGGCTATTATCCCTCATCGTGCCCGTCGTATAGAAATCAAATTACAGCCGCGAGAATATGGAAAACGTTTATCTGAATAACTACGTTTTCCACTGAACTCTAAAAAACGTGCACAGATAGAGAAGTTACATTTACGTGAAAAGCATTACAAGAAATCATCTCAGCATTTACTCAAAGTATCAGGGAAACTGGACGAAAAACCTGTTCTAGATGGGTCATTGTCCCATGAGCAAAGGTAAAATACTTGCTTAGTTATTTTGTCCTTTAAAATTATACAGTGGAAATGATAACTAATACTTTAAACATAATTGTTTATAACAATATTAGTTTCCATTTGATGCTCAGTATAGTCTCTATTTGTATAGAAACCATTAAGCAGCAGAAAAGCTTTTACGTGGCTCTTTAACTTGTGAATTAATTTTAATCGTTTAATGTCATCTGGCAATGTGTTGCAATATGATGTACATGAATTATATGTGCATTTCTTAGTAAGCTTTTGATACTGACACCTGATGAATATGATTTCTCCGTCGAGTTTGATAGCTATAGACATCTGCATTCGCTGAAATATGTCCTCGCCCTAGTGTATTTGACCGTTGCTTGGCATGAAATGTAAATGACCTGCCAATGGCTTGGCTTTTCGCGAGATTCGGTTCCCCGCAGGCGAGGCGAGGCGAGGCGAGGCGAGGCGAGGCGAGGCGAGGCGCTGTCGGCGTCCCGCGCGCCGAGGGCCTCGGTCGCTGTGTTGCGCCCGCGCTAGTCGCAGCGCACGCTCCGCTCCGCTGCGGCGCCCTGTCGCTGTCGCTGTCGTCGTCGGCGGCGGCGGCAGCGCGCGGTGACACGCGCACGTCGAAAGCCTGTTTGGACGCGCTCCGCGGCGATGCCACTTCAGATAACCGAATGCACATTGCCTCCGATGCGCGCCAAATGGTTAACAAGGCGCGCTTCTTCCTTGTTCGCGTTCCTCACATGTGGCTGGGAAGCCTGTTGCAGAGAGCACTTGAGGAGGCACTCAGCTGTGGGGAAAGCTCTCTCTTGGTTGTGGTGCCGCGTTAAATTACACTTCGACTGTAGAAATTTAATCGATTAAGGGGACCGCGTGTAAATAATAGAGAGTTTGTGCACGCCAAAGCGAAGAGCGCTATCGATCTTCCGCGCATGAGCAGATGCGCTAAAGTGGTGCGAAACTTGAACTGCGCATACGCAGGAGATCGATAGTGCTTTAACTTTCGAAGGTGCACAAATTCTCTAATGGTAGCTGACATTACGTTTCGTGTAAAAAAAAGACCATGTGATACCAGTGTGGAAACTATCGTCTTTTCTTATGACATCTGCTGTATCGGACAGCAGCGCCCCTCGACGGTTATAAGCCCGAACTTCGCGGTGGATTGGAGAGCATCGAAAAGGACGTTTGCAGGCCATGAAATAACACAATTCAGGGTATACCACTATCACCTTTATTGCTGCCTCAATTACAATTTTTAGAGAACATTCTCGAAATGTCTCCCGTGTATATGGCAACATAACAAGCCAAACCTCGCAATGACCGTTGCACACGCCCCACAAGTTTCGGCAGTCAGGACGGCCAAGGCTGCGTGTATTATACGCGCACGTATAATCTAGTATCTTGAGTCCCGGAATACCTACACCCACAATTTTGCCAACGTTAGTTGAATTAAGAATAAATGATACTAACGAGCGTTGTAGACAAAATCTGATAACCAGAAATGTTTTCTCCCATGTAATAGAAACTATTTTTCATTACAAAACGAACTACAAATTTAATATAAAATTCATTTTGTGAAAATAACCCAACTCCCCACTCATCTCGCCACAAGCGAAGCGAGGGCTCAAGAAACGTGCGCGGGTAATACCCGTGCGACGAGGTCTTGCGCGTCGACCGGCGCACTGCTCGTGGGCTCGTCCTCCGCTGCTTGCAATACTGCCACTTCGGTAGGTCCAGTTTAACGGCGCGGCCTTCCGACGCCGGCACCTGGTCGCGGAAGCACGTTCTCCGCAGCACGCAGTCTTGCACCGAGGCGCCGCAACACGCTGCACGGCGGCTGCCGGCGAGTGGGATATCGCGCGGTGTACACGCGCACAGCAACGCTGGCCTTGCAGCAACATTCCCCCAATGTCTATCACACATAACAATGTTCGTCTGCAGTAAACGTCTCCATTTCCACCACTTCCAACCGTTGATCGCTTCAAACTGATGCTACCAGCGCATCAATGGCACTGACAGAGTCAATGTTCGTTCTGAAAGGTTGTGTTTCGTTATCGCGGTAACAACGCTAACTCGGCGCATTGAGCATTCTGTCCCAGAATAGTCCGATGTAAAGTTTGCCGCAGCATGCAATTAACTCATTCAATAATTGCGTTTTCGCTTTCGTATGTTCCTCTTATTCATTTATTTTCTATATAAGTAGATCTAAAGATAGTGTAAGTATTCAATTACCTTGCGTACATCTTGGATATGTTATTAAAATTAGAAAAGGGCGATGTTGTTCACTTCTCGTTGTATATCAAAATAAACAGGTATATTGACAAATCTATAACATTAAATTAATTTTAGGTTGTTAAATAAATCTAATTAACATTAGTGTCACTTGCACGACGTCGGCAGGTCCCTCCTAGGCATTACTTAATGTGCACTGTTCACTCGCAAGAGAGAGAGATCGCACACGGAGAGGTAGAAAGAAGAAATTCGTGAGCGTACGCAGGGTCAAACGTACTTTCTACCAAACGCGAATAATTCTAGGAAAATAAGAATGCGATAAAGTAATAATTTAATTATTCAAAGGCCACTTTTAGATTCTAATAGATGCAAGTGAAACCAAGTAAAGTGTGAATTTATTAGGTTTCTGATTATAGTAATTTATTAGCCAATAAAAGGGCATTCCATTGTGGAATAGGAACACAAATTTTAATATCTTGCTACCCGAGTAATTAGTTTGTTATACTTGAAGGCAATACATAAACAGGTTATACATGAAAATAAGGAGATTAATGACAAAACGCAATAATAATAATAGATGCTTACTTTGAGAACACGAAGTTTCAATTTCGATTTCTATCTAGAAAGCAGAGCGCCTGTGAAGGATAAACTCTTTCTCCCTGACGGAAAACCATTGCGAACAGGCGTGGGAAACGTGGCTTCTGAGGAAATGTAGAAGGATTTTTTCGACAGTTTCTTTCCGAATTTTGACAATGTAGATATAATTGTATTTGCATCTTTGAGTACTTTGGAATGATAATAGAAAAATATATACTTCC
This sequence comes from Teleogryllus occipitalis, assembly GCA_011170035.1. Classification (NCBI taxonomy): domain Eukaryota; kingdom Metazoa; phylum Arthropoda; class Insecta; order Orthoptera; family Gryllidae; genus Teleogryllus; species Teleogryllus occipitalis. The sequence goes on along the minus strand of BLKR01010568.1, from coordinate 14,593 downwards.
GTTTAAAAAATCAGTTGTGTCAGATCTCGAAAATTAAAAGAAAACTCACTGCAATATAATATTACATACCCATCATTTACATCTTCACGTTTCGAAGATATTAGCTGTGACCTACTGAGGTAGTCCACACTGTACTATTAATTGAAGAGAAAGGTTTATTTATTTATTTATTTTACGTCAAAAACAGTTAAAAGCTGTGTGTGACGTGAGTGTCATCGTCAATGAAGTGTTGAGGCAAAATAATCATTTCACTCATTCAAAATAAAAATCTTATACTTTCCCAAAAAACTAACTTTATGAAACAAACGTGTGTCAGACAACCAAAGAGTAGTAATATATGCATAGAAATAGCAGGAACTGTATGCATAAAGTGTATGTGTAAAGAGACAAGTGTCTGAATTTGTACCTACTTTTTTCAAGTAACTAATAAAAGTTACAGAAATTAGTTATCACTGTATTGACCTCACTCCTTCAATATTATTCCATATTTCACCCTGCAAATGGTTTTATACAATGGTTTTATGCAATGATTATATCACTTTTTCGCAAAAGTATGATCATTGATAACATTAAGATTAATGATAATAATTTCTTAGGCAATTGATTACTATATTATTTTGCATATAATAAGTAATTTGGACTAAAAACTAATATTTACACGAAAATTAATAAGATAAAAATCATAATTTCATCTCGTATATGGCATTACCAAGATGTGGTAAATTCCTGGGGTCTCCTCAAAACAAAATTTGGACTTGGTGATCGCATCTCCGGCAGGCGTGCTACACTGGTAGCACGCCTGCCGGAGATGCGATCACCAAGTCCAAATTTTGTTTTGAGGAGACCCCAGGAATTTACCACATCTTGGTAATGCCATATACGAGATGAAATTATGATTTTTATCTTATTAATTTTCGTGTAAATATTAGTTTTTAGTCCAAATTACTTATTATATGCATTACTTATTATATTACTTCATCTAGTGAGAATAAGCTGAGAAATGATTAACTGCGTTATCCGTTACTCTTACTCAGCAGTTACCTGAAAAGGTCAAGAAAATAAGGAGAGTCTTCCGTCAGAAATTCAGACCTAGCAATTCGGCAATGACTGAGCATCAACTCAGCTCTTGGGAATAAAATAATTCAAACACCCGCCTTGGCCGGGACCTCACAAATACGAAGCGTGTGAGCTATCAACTCATCCACTGTTAATATTGCCAAGGTATAATTACCTCAATTGAAATGTTTTTTTTTGGCAGATGCTAGTTAGAAATGACAAACAACTACATTTCACAGGTGTCACTGAAATTAAAGGCTGCGTGGGAAGGTTCAACACCAGGTGTCAAGTCTTGTCATTTGTGAGGTGGGAACACGACCTAAGTTAGGAGAATTGTTCTGTCACTTGAGTGTTGTTGACTCACTCTGATCTTTCCCAGGACCATGAAGACCCGTAAAGAAGCGGGCATGATCCACTCGCCATATCAGTGTCGCAGCTTGTCTGTTTTAGATAACAGAAAGTGACTGAACTGATCCAGATAGCCCGATAAAATAAGAAATAGCAATAGAGGTTAACTGTGTGTGATCCATTTTCAATATTTTAAATTTTGATGAGTTTTAGAAACATAGATACATTTTCTATGACGATTTTAAACTTTTTACAACTTAACTCGGGTATGAATGAGCGATTTCAGCATATAAAGGCTCTGTTGAATACTTTCAATGGTATGCTGCCGATGTTTTTTTTTTGTTTGTTTTTCCTAGGGCTTGTATCCAGCCGACAGCCGGTTGCCCTTTACGTCCCGAAGGGACGCATATTCAACCATACACTAGACAAACACTTGCGGGCTCCTCTGATCTGGGGTCAGCAGAACGCGAGGCCCTCCGCGACAACACACACACAAAGTCAAGGGACAAACAGCCATGCCCAAGGCGGGACTCGAACCCGCAACCCTTCGGACCGAAGCGCTGAGTCGGTACTCGCTCTTAGCCACCTCGGCCATCTAGGTCGGCTGTTTTATTTTTACGGATTGTTATTTTATTGCAAATGTATTTAAAATTAATTGAAGAAATTGCAGAGAATCACTCGATTTGTTTGTATTTCTTTGCATAAATTTGTTTGATACTTTGTTTTTAAAATATACTTGGTCTACATCTTTGAAAAGGCTGTCGGACAAGGCCATATTGAGATAAAAATTATTCTTCAAATTTTTGGAAAGACCATACCTTATCAATAAAAACTGGGGATTGTTTTTTTTTTTTCATTTATTTCTGCTTGCCCCGAAGGCCCTTAGCATCCGAGTACGATACAGTGATGTTACATTGAATTACGTTAACATTGATTAAGAAAAATTATAGACATGAATACATTGAGTACACGTGAATTAAATGTGAGAAGCCACATCGGGTACATGATAATCAGGGAGGGTCGAAGAACTGTCGCGGTAGTTTTTGCTTTAGTCTATTGTGGTGAGGATTTTGTTTTCCGATTTTGAAATGTACGGCTGAGGGAATCTGTGGAATTTTAGGATAGAAGCAAGAGGATAGGACGGAGAAATGGATGGAGATATGAGTAATGCCAAATTCGTTATGTAACTGGGAGTTAGGTACAAACCATGGAGCTTTGATGATGGTTCGGAGGAATTTATTTTGGAAAATCTGAATTTTTTGGATGTTCGATTTGCTGGCTGAGGGAAAAACGGGGGATTGTGAAATGGAACAAGAATTGCTCGTTGCATAGATCGTGTGACCTCCGAGTATGACGTACTGCGCAGCTGACGAATTAGAGCACTGCGCTCGTCGGTAGGATTCGTGGTCGGCGATAGAGACACTCTTCGGACTTCGTAGTATTTGTAGCTACAGAGTTTCCTGCAGTCCCACCGCAGGTTCAGCGTAGACAAACCTTGTAAGCAGCTTACGCCACTATAGGTGATTAGTAAATCTGGAAGAGTACAGTATTCTTGTAAAATTACGAGGTGTGTTATATCCAGAGTGCGTTATTGGAAGGTGACAAGCAAAAAGCGACGCCATTTCTAGCTCCGACATTCTGAGTCGAAGCGTTCTTGCGTCGCACGCTATTCTTCTTTTCTGGTGCATTCAAAGAATGTTCAATGGATTTGGTCTGTAAGAGACTTGTGCGTATTTAAATACCGAGGGGGTTTCATTTGGAAGAAGTGTTTCATCTGAAAATTGTCTTATGTACTACCTCTTCAAGGAAGTAGACAAAAAAATATGAGACATTATATATTGATGTTTATGTATTATTTTAACGAAAACATTCAGTTAACAAAGAAAATGTGTCTGAAACATTAGAGAATGAAGTAATAAATGTCCATGTTCGTATGTTCATGGTATTCTGTAAATAGTTTGAAACAGATTCTCAGGCTTTTCCTATATACTCAGAAGCAAGATTTTCTCACTTTTTATTATATTTCTTTTAGAAACATTATTTGTTGAGTTATTAATAAAAAACATTACTATAGTTAAAATACGACCTTGAGACATTACCACCATCTTTATCGTCATTATTCGTATCATTATAATTATTAAACTTTATTTTATTTTCTCACAAAAGTTGGATTATATAATGAACGAAATTTTATTCATGATTCCCTACATTATGTTGTATATATATATATATATATATATATATATATATATATATATATATGTTCGATTACCTCTGCTACAATTTGATATGACATTTCCATCTTGTTAAATTATTATTACTAACTATAGTTGATCAGTAAAAATGTTGATTACAAGAATGTCATTAGTTCTTTTCAACTCAATATTGCTCCTTTTACTTTCTCGCCTTAGTAAGTTGTAAATAGGAAGTATTTAAAGGAATTCGAGGCCCTGCGATTTCAAACCTTTGATTTTTCAGGGTACTTCACATAAAGCCTCTACATTTTCAAACTTTTCTCACAAATGGTTCCAAATTGTTTTCTTTAACTTTGTTCTTTTATTTAACTTTGCGCAGAGAACGTTTAAAATAATGACGCTGGTCTGTTTTCCTTTTGATCCTTTACATTTCGAAAATTGAAAAAGTTCAAAATGTTTTCGGAGACTTCCAACACACATAATATTGAAGAGATTTTTCTCTTAATGAAATCTGTTGTTCAAAGACAGATCATAAAGATAAAATAACATACAGTTTTTCGAAAACGCGAGTAGTTTTCGCAATTTCTACTTGAAGTTAACGTAATTTATACTTTTTTCCTCAAAAATGCCTCCAATTTTTTTCTTTAAAATCGTCCACGGTCAGAGCAAAGGAAGCTGAAGAAAATGGCGCGGGTCTCATTTTCGTTGAACAGTCTGAATTTTCGAAAATTCAAGTTATACATTTCGAGAGAAAGTATGTGGTGTTGTAGCTCCACTACTTTTTTTAAAATAGGTTTATCAGCTGCACTTGCGTTTCCTTCAGTAGCTGAATGTTCAACCGAATTTAAAATACTTCTTTCACCCTAAACAGGTTAACTCCCATTCCCACTTTTTCACATAATTTGTACGTTTCGTTTGGAAGGTTAACTTCGCGGTATCTTTCATGTTGCGTACTACATTTGAAATCGTGTCTCGAAGCGAGCGAAAATGTCACTCTGGATTTTCCTCTAACTCAGGGGTTCCCAACGGGATTGATTTCGACTCTCTACAATGGAAGATATTTTAAAGCGTGTTAATGGTGATCAATGGCTTTTTGGGGGCCCGAGAGCCCAGTGTGCACCGACTACTGATTGGTTTAATCAAGATTAATTAAGTTGATATTTATGAATTATTTGTTTTCTGATACAGTAAACCCTCATTAACAAGAATTTCAAGAGACCGAAACTATCGGAGTTCGTGTTATAAAAATTCGTGTTATCCGAATATTATAAATGTCCGTATTACCGTAATCCCTTGCCAGGACCGCAGTTTTGTTTCGAGCGTTTAGTGTGTTTGTTTATCGTTATATCGTTATCGTTATATTTTCGTCTAATAATAAATCTCTTTAATTCTCCTAAAAATCAATTTACTTCTCTTTTTGGACTTTAACATCATTCACATTATTGAAAATCGAACTTTTGTGCAATTAGAATCTCTGATTTTGCTTGTGACTGCTTGGTTATATTTATAAAATTAAAAATGGTAATAGTACAAAAAAATAATAATTAAACGATTCTAATAACTATTTTGAAAAACTTTTGTTTCTGTTGTTTGTGTAAATTACCTCCAAGTTAATATTTGTAACACAGATAATGTGCCATTATCTGTGGGATAAATATGTAGTGAGCTGTACATTTTAGTGCGAAATGTAGAGAGGTCGATGAAGCAAATCAATCTTTTAAACGGCGCCAATGGCAGGGGGACCCCTGCTCTCCCTCCCAGCACATTTCGCGCTGGCCCCGCTGACCGGCGTGTGCTCCGTTGTGCGCAGGGGAGGACGGCGCGCTGAGCAAGTCGCAGTTCCCGGTGTTCGCGCTGTTCGCGCGCAAGATGTGCGCGCGCGCCGCGGGCCGCTGCGCGAGGCCCTGGAGCTTCGAGGTGGTGCGTGGCCACGAGCTGCGCACGTACGTGCGCCACCGCCGCCGCGTGGGCTCGCGCCGCGAGTGCATGGAGCTGTGCCTGCAGGAGCGCGAGTTCGCCTGCCGGTGAGTGCCGCTTGCAGCGCCTACAGGGCGGGATGGCGTTCCAAACACGGACACAGAAATCGCCACTTTTTCTCCTTCTCCCCGCTCCTCCCCCTTTTATTACAGTTCGGTCACAAAAACTTCATTGAAGTAAACTTACACACCGCGAAACACTCTTTCCATATTAAATTACTTATATTTAATACGAGTAGTTTATAATTTAATGAGGTGTAATGGAAACAATATGTTCAACCTACAAATGCATTTCGTTGATCGTACAATTTCTTGACCAAATGACCAGCCCCCTTTCCCAATAGGGTGTGTGTACTATTTTAATGACCGCTTATAAACTAGGCACTGGAACGAAAGGACCAAATATTGCCACCTGTCGTCGCTTCAGTTGCTGTCATTCGAAGCAATATCTTTTGATGACTGCCCCCTTTTACCTGTTTCTCCAATTTATTTTAGACTCGTCAATATCAGGTCTTTTTCAATAATCTTATTAAAATAATATAAAAATTAATATTTGGATTTCAACTTGATTTAACTGTATTATTTTATTTTGATATATTCATTTAACGGGTTTCATTAATAAAAAATTGAATTAAAAATTTTATGTTATAAATTCATTAATAAAAAATAGAATGCATTTTTCATCTACAATTTAGTACAATTTGTCTTTTGGTATCATTCCTTTGATAATACCCTGTGCGGCTCATTTCTCACCTCCTTTCAATGATGTGACCAAAACTACTAGAGAGATCGATATTTTGGACGCTGGGTATTGATCATTCATCTTAACAAATTGGCTGATTTGAGTAAAAGAATATAAATACATGTTTCGGGCCGTATTCAATAATTGAGTAATGAAAAAGTTTACATATGAGCACACCTTAATCATACCGCAGTTATTCTGTGTATAAGGTATGTGTGTTTTCCCCTTACTTTTTTCAGGGTTAATGCGATAATTCTATAGCTTTTCCATTCATCCATTTCCTTCTAGTATAATTTGTACGTGTTTTATTGTTATGTGAGAATTTAAATTTCTATTTGTATTCAACTGTATCATTTCTTTGACCAAACAACACAATTCACATAATATGCAATTACCAGAGACATTTATTTTTGGGTCTGTGGTTTTGCTATTATTAAGCACCAAAAATTATTTATTAATTAAAAATATATTTATAATTTAAACGATGATGAAGTAATTGGCATCGTCTTTTCTAATTTATGTTGTGTTTGTTGCCATTCATAGTCGTATTATTTAAATTAGGGTTCACATTAAAATTATATTGTATGCCGATGTAGTTTGAAAGGAATATGAGGTTGATATATGAAAACATAAATGGTTTGTATTGTGACTTCTTTAAAAAAATATATTTTATGCCCTTTTTATTGCAAATCTTTTGGGAATACTGTTTGATCTTCTTAACAACTTCAACGTTCAAGTCTTCAAAAGTAAACGAGATTTATCAAACTGTTGTATCAGTAAGTGGCCCCTGTTCAGAAATCGCATTGTCTAAAAAGGAACTTAAGAGTTACTTGATGACATGCCGGTCGTTATAAACAGTCCACAGAGATCACGTAACGTAGTACCTAATATCCGTAACAGATCTGGCTAAATACAAATTAGTTTTCCTTGCGTGACCTCCTGCCACGTGGAGGTTGAAGATTATCCATAATTGGCTACCTCAAGTTATAAATTGGTTTATTACACTTAAAATACTCATTTAGGGTACTATGTGACTATTATCTTCTTAATTTGCAAGCGAGTATTTGAAAGATAATTATGGTTTCAATATTCTTCTTCAAGAGCTATCAAAAATCTTAATATTTTCTAAAATATAAATATTTTTAAAAGTCTAAGTTCAAAAATTTGCTAACCCGAATATTTTTTACTGATAACATATCAACAAAAATGAAATTTTACAGATAAAAATGAAAAGAAGTATAAAAAGGAGTAGTCTGAACATAGCGAGACCACAAACGCGAAGAGTTATAGTATTGCTACACACGCAATCAAAACACTCTCAAAGTTGATTAGCAACCATTGATATCGATTAGTGAAGCGGAACTGTGCTTTTTATGGAGAGAGAGAGGAGAGGAATACTTACTAAATTCCAGATTGGAATTAGTTCGAATTTGGGAATCTCTAAATAGCATTCTTTACAGTCTAACAAACAGGAATCCTATCGAATGCTGGTGCAAATAAAGTTTTTCGAAAAGTTTATTCGCTACTACTACTTCTGATGAAAAATAAAATGATAGAAATGTGCTTGAGAGGTAAGATGAAGGCAGAACCTCAGGGTCGGCCCGTTCGTTGCCGTCTGCGAGATGCAAATGATGCATGAGAGCGTGCATACTTTTTCCAAGCAACCAGGATCCAGAGCGGTCTTCGTGTGAGCGAGCATTAATGAGCTTAACGGAATATTCGTTGCTGTACCATAAATCTATCTCAATAACTTCTCTGAACTTGTAGTGAATTGTCATTGCCACATCGGTCTTATTGCCTTATCGGTCATGTATATGGAGCCCTACCAACGTTTTACAGGTTGACGTGATGAGGATACGTGTGGCAAATACAAAAAAAAACCTTCACAATCTTGCTCTACCCCCTGCTCTTGGGAGTGTAGAATATCTTTACAAAACTAATGTACTGGAATGTACAGACAAATCACGAAGCAACTTTGATTGCACTAAGGGTGCCGAATAATTCCTCGCAGCGAAGATCGATACAAGATGTGTGGCGGTCAGGGAACGAATGAGTGTAAAACTCGATTACTAAGAAATAATAAAGTAGAGTAATTAATTAATTAAATAAACGAATAAACAAATACATAAATTAAAACTAATCAATAATGTACAGACTAGTGTAAAAACATTATACTCCTGATGACTTGAGGGAAAAAGTTTGTTTTCATAGCTTCTTCTCGGCTCACTGGTTCTGAGAAATCACTTAGTTTTCAGAAAAACTCTGAAATGGTAAATGGATTTTTTAAACTAACTTTTAGTTATGTATACCTTAATACTGACAACAGACTGTCGCGAAAATTTTTCGACAATTTTAGATGTCTAAAATTCTCAAGAGCCGTTGTATTATCTAATATGCTCTTCAAGAACATTCATTTCATTTTAATGATCCTTTAACCTTTGCAGGTCACTGAAACCGTTCTAAGTTCTTCGAAGCGTGTTCAAAATTGGGCCAAAGTCGTGTCATACGTGAAACTCGAAGGCGGGCAGCGGCACAATGGTTCTCGAATGGGGGCCAACACTCCCATAGTCAGGGCGTGCGGTCGCGTTAGGGACGCCTTGGCTGCCGCCCTCCCTTCGGCCCGGACGTGACTCGCCCGGGATGACTCCGTTGCCGATTTGGTAGCCACGCCCCTCCCCTTCCCAATACACCCCTCCTATTCCCTGTCCAGCCCCACCCCTTTCTACCCTGTCTCCCGGCCCCGCCTGTCCCTCACTGGTCCGCTTTGTCCTGCTCTGTGCGCCCCGCCTCCTCTCACTCTGCCACGTCACGACACGCCTCGCATCACAACGAATCACTCCGCCCACATCGTTCCGGCAACCCACCCCCGCCACGCCCCGCCACGCCCCGCCACGCCCCGCCACGCCCCGCCACGTCACTCCCCGCCAAGCCACGTCACTCCCAGCAACGCCACGCCAAGCCACACCCTCGCTATGCCACATCAGGCCACACCACACCACGCCACGTGGTGCTTCTCCATGCCATGCCATGCCATGCCACGCCTTACCCGAAAACACTCCGACCCGTCATTCACCGCCACGTCACGCCCTGCCCGCCACGCCCCTCCCCGCCACACCAAGCCCCGCCACGCCACGCCACGCCATACCACGCCATACCACGCCATACCACGCCATGTCTTGCCATGCCACGCGACCCCACACCCGGCCGCTGCCCGGCTCGTCACGCCAAGCCACGCCCTGCCCCTGCCCGCTTCGCTTCCACCCGCGCCGCCACGCGCCTCTCCGCCTGGCGGTGCCGTGCCAGCGACGAAAGGGAGCGCGGGCGTGCGGCGCGGGTGCGGGCCGTGCATGCCGATGGAGGCCCCACGCCAGCCACTCGCCTGAAAAACGAAATCGCGCACGTTTCCAACTCCCCAGTGCGTGCAGCTTCGTGTTTGCTCTCGAGAAACCGCAAAGCACTTCCGCGGGTGGCTGTTGCGTGGCGTCTCTATTAATCGAGGAAAAACCTGTGTGAAAGGTTTTAAACACGCGCACACTAGTCTGATTAACTCGCTCTAACACAGCCAGGGTTCAACTGTTGACACTTAGCTCTTCTTTCTTAACCATGAAATCTGAAATATTACGACAAAATATGTTTGAAATACTTTTATTTTCATAATTTCGACTTCATCTGTAACTATTGAATGGTTTTTCATTTTTGATGGAATCAAAAGTCTAAAATGATATTATTCCTAAATTACGAGATAAACGCTAAATACGCTCATAAATATGTTTATTCGTACATACGTTCTTGCGAATGAAGTGCTTTCAATGTAACCGGAACAAGCAATAAGAAGGCAACATTTGTTATCATGCTAGATAATTGACCGTTTAGCTGATGATAATAATAAGATCCAAGACGTTGAGTCAAGATGAAACACCTTACTTGTTCCGCCTAGTTTATATCATGCTTAATATGCACACCAGTGGAAACCACATGTATTGAACTTGTCTCCTGAACAAAAAAGGAAATGTAACTCGAGAGATCATTAATTATCATATTTCATCTATATTATATATTAAATTAATTCTGAAAAATATTTCGTCATTAAATAAGATCTTGGTAAGCCTTCTGTGGAGATAATTTTAAACGGTCTAATATTATTTTCATTCGTTTCTCTCATTTGCGTTAAAATTTACAGTATGAATTTCAGTCGCAGTTATAACTGTTATGGGAAAGTTCTTAAAACTTAGTAGATATTAATTATTGTAACTGATACTTTGGCGATCTGTAACTCGTTTTGGTTTGAATTTTTTTATGAAGAACACATTTGTATTGAATATAATTTCGATGCAACAAAAATAAAGTAGGATGAGTAGAATAGTTCGATATTGACGTGATCTTAACTTTTGTAATATAAAATATAAGGACCCGCGTATTTTTGAAGTTATTCGACGAAAAGTTACAAATTCGAAATTATGTCGATATAAATAGCCAACTTTGGTTTTGCGCTGCTTCTTTAAGTGTATAGGTGTAGGAATGTAATTACACTGTCATTAGCATATATGCGTTATTAAATGTCACCAAAATGTTATAACAAGTATCGAAATTTAAATCTTATAATGTGAGGAGCGGCAACAATCAACATCAAAGAACGTTCCAAACTTACAAATATTTTAACATCATACTCGTAAATTGGATAACTAAATTTCACCATTATTTCTCCTTTTTCTCGAAGTGAAATTTTTAAAAGGAATGACATTTGAGTTTGCTTGCAGTATCAGGTATAGTGATGCTGCTTTGTACACGATCTTCACATTTATAACACATCTGTTGCCAGATCAGGTACTGCGAACGTGGACGAGAATAGTACATAACTTTTAGATTTTATCTCTCACTCGTAGATAATAGTATTGGTAACTTCCTATTGGGCCAACCTGGATGGCCGAGGTGGCTAAGAGCCGACTCAGCGCTTCGGTCCGAAAGGTCGCGGGTTCGAGTCCCGCCTTGGGCATGGCTGTTTGTGTCTTGACTTTGTGTGTGTGTTGTCGCGGAGGGCCTCGCGTTCTGCTGACCCCAGATCAGAGGAGCCCGCAAGTGTTTGTCTAGTGTATGGTCGAATATGCGTCCCTTCGGGACGTAAAGGGCAACCGACTGTCGGCTGGATAAAAGCCCTAGGAAAAAAAACTTTCTATTGGACCGGAGAATTCCCTCTCCTCGGGCATATTTCGTGATTTGAACTATCATCGTTGGCCAGCTCCTCGAAACTCATCCTTCCTTTCTCATACTCAACCAAATCGAACAAGGCTCGGAAATTGTTACGACTGCCTTGGGACCGTTCTCAACGCGTGTAATAAAGTCATGCACGGAAAAACACAAATGAGAAACGCAAGAATCATGCTTTCGGAGAGGAATGTTGATATTACGCTTTTTGTTGAATAACCCTCCGAGGCTCGCGTCCAGTTCCCAGTCGTGCATACCGCTCGGGAAACGACAACAAACCGTTCCGGTCGTGCAAGAGCCGGAGACGCGTCTCGACGGAGCCTCCGTCAGGGGCCGATTGTTCGCGTGCGCTCGGCCGCGATTCCGTCGAGCGGGCTGCTTCCTTCCGCGCCCTCGTCTTCTGAGGCGGCGACGGAGGCGGAGGTCGCGATTTTGTTCGATAACGGCTTATTCTATTTCATTCCGCTCGCCGCCAATGGCCTACGAGGCATGCACGGAACCTCTGTGGGAGACGAACGGGATGCCATCTAACATCCCATGGCAACGTCCATCACCACACTTTTGAACGAAACTCAGAATACAATAGGCCCTCACGTGAGATGAGCCGTTAATGTCTTTTGTTTCGTATCTTTTATGTGTATTTCTGGATATTTTTAAATGAATGTAAGTAATAAAAAATAAAACATCTATGTAATACTAGCTGACCCGGCGAACTCTGTTCCGCCTTAACAGCCGGTCCCATCTTTTTCTCGCGTCGCACTCACTGTGAGAAACTGTACTATCCTTGTTGCACTCGTGATAATAAAGCAATTGCAGATTTGTGTATTTCTCTCAAACAAAGAAGAATTTAAAATAAAACGCTCTGATATTAAATAGATAATTAAAAAATCTATTACGTAGCAGAGCGTCTTTTTGGAATTTATTTTTGTTTAAGAGAAAAATACAAAGCTGTAATCATAGGGACGGGCTGTTAAGAGCAATAAATAAGCAGATTTTGGAATTTATTGAGTTAAATTGTATATTAGAAAATACAAATAAAAAATTCAGTAGATTAATCATTCATTATTGTTCCTGTATTTTGGTGCATAGGTTGCACTCTTCAGTTGAGTACCTTCACGCGAAAACATGCGAAATCACGCGAAAACGTGCGAAAACATGCGTTCTCACACAGGAACGCTGTCGATCGGGATAAACAGTATCCTATGTCCGTCTCCTGGCCCTAAGCTTCCTGCTCACCAACTTACAGCCAAATCGGTACAGCCGTTCTTGAGTTATAAATAGTGTAACTAACACGACTTTCTTTTATATATATAGATAACGGCGAACGAAAGGCGGCTATCATTATCGCCTTCTGTTATCAGTGCAGCGTTACAACAATGGGTTACCACAGGCAACAATGACCGGTAACATGCGAAATCACGCGAAAACGTGCGTTCAAACACAGGAACGCTGTCGAACGGGATAAACAGTATCCTATGTCCGTCTCCTGGCCCTAAGCTTCCTGCTCACCAACTTTCAGCCAAATCGGTACAGCCGTTCTTGAGTTATAAATAGTGTAACTAACACGACTTTCTTTTATATATATATATATATAGATATATAGATAACGGCTACCGAAAGGCGGCTATTATTATCGCCTTCTGTTATCAATGCGGCGTTACAACATTGGGTTACCACAGGCAACAATGACCGCTAACGTGCGAAATCACGCGAAAACGTGCGTTCTCACACAGGAACGCTGTCGAACGGGATAAATAGTATCTTATGTCCGTCTCCTGCCCCTAAGCTTCCTGCTCACCAACTTTCAGCCAAATCGGTACAGCCGCTCTTGTGTTATAAATAGTGTAACTAACACGACTTTCTTTTATATATAGATAACGGCGAACGAAAGGCGGCTATCATTATCGCCTTCTGTTATCAGTGCGGCGTTACAACAATGGGTTACCACAGGCAACAATGACTGCTAACATGCGAAATCACGCGAAAACGTGCGTGCTCACACAGGAACGCTGTCGAACGGGATAAACAGTATCCTATGTCCGTCTCCTGGCCCTAAGGTTCCTGCTCACCAACTTTCAGCCAAATCGGTACAGCCGTTCTTGAGTTATAAATAGTGTAACTAACACGACTTTCTTTTATATATAGAGATAACGGCGAACGAAAGGCGGCTATCATTATCGCCTTCTGTTATCAGTGCGGCGTTACAACAATGGGTTACCACAGGCAACAATGACCGCTAAGATGCGAAATCACGCAAAAACGTGCGTTCTCACACAGGAACGCCGTCGAACGGGATAAACAGTATCCTATGTCCGTCTCCTGGCCCTAAGCTTCCTGCTCACCAACTTTCAGCCAAATCAGTACAGCCGTTCTTGAGTTATAAATAGTGTAACTAACACGACTTTCTTTTATATATATAGATAACGGCGAACGAAAGGCGGCTATCATTATCGCCTTCTGTTATCAGTGCGGCGTTACAACAATGGGTTACCACAGGCAACAATGACCGCTAAGATGCGAAATCACGCGAAAACGTGCGTTCTCACACAGAAACGCTGTCGAACGGGATAAACAGTATTCTATGTCCGTCTCCTGGCCCTAAGGTTCCTGCTCACCAACTTTCAGCCAAATCGGTACAGCCGTTCTTGAGTTATAAATAGTGTAACTAACACGACTTTCTTTTATATATATAGATAACGGCGAACGAAAGGCGGCTATTATTATCGCCTTCTGTTATCAGTGCGGCGTTACAACAGTGGGTTACCACAGGCAACAATGACCGCTAAGATGCGAAATCACGCGAAAACGTGCGTTCTCACACAGGAACGCTGTCGAACGGGATAAATAGTATCCTATGTCCGTCTCCTGCCCCTAAGCTTCCTGCTCACCAACTTTCAGCCAAATCGGTACAGCCGTTCTTGAGTTATAAATAGTGTAACTAACACGACTTTCTTTTATATATATCGATAACGGCGAACGAAAGGCGGCTATTATTATCGCCTTCTGTTATCAGTGCGGCGTTACAACATTGGGTTACCACAGGCAACAATGACCGCTAACGTGCGAAATCACGC
>BLKR01010567.1:0-52099 GCA_011170035.1 Teleogryllus occipitalis | reverse complement strand
TTTTCACGTGTGTCGCTTCGAAGAGCCAATGTTTGCTGCTTCCGTTGCCACTTTTCACGCAGTCGACAGCGTTTTTGCTGCTGCAGGCCACATACACAATTCTGCCAATGGGGAGAAACTGGTGGAGTTCCGCATTGGGACTAAAATAACCGCTCGAGTACCGCGAAGCTCCACACCGACGCTCGGTGGAAAGAGTGTTGTCGCTTTGTCGCAAGGAGTTCCGTTTTTAACTGACATTTGAAGGTGCCGCCTTCAGCCCCTCCGTTATGAGCAGCACAGCCGAGCGTCGCCGGGCGCTCGGCTGCTGGCCGGCGTTTGGCCGCTGCTCGGGTATTAAAAACCTCCGACGTAGTGATGGCAAAGCACTATCAATTAATAGTAATCGATTAACTATATTCCAAATAAGAACCAGATTCAATCAATCGATTAATTGGTTGAAAAGTAAGACTAGATGGGGATGACGTTTACCCTCGGATGACAAAACACGAAACAAGTTTTGAAATAATTGTGAAATTACTTTCCGTCTCTTCTCTGATATTTTTACTATTGCCAAATCTGTACCCTATTTCAACAAACATCTAATACTATGTAGAGGATTACGTCCACTAATATTGTTAATATTGTTATTTCTACTGTTGCCCTGCTATACTCACAAATTCTCTCAATGTCAACATTAATTTATTAAATTTACTTCCAATTTAAGCATGGGTTCGACATACAACATATTACTCCTGACCTGTTGCATGTGGACGTGTAATTCTATACAGAATCACAATTCCTGGGAGGTTTATTGATTGAAACCAATTTTTAGATTGATGGCAACTAGTATAAGTTATCAGCCTTTTCCAACAATAAAAATGTAACATTTATTCTTATATAAATATTACAATTTCTCTCTATCTCATGAGAATTACTTTCAATTATAGAACATTAAAACACCGTACGGGTTTGAATATAAGTTCGTAAGCTATGAGATCTTGATAGATGACTTCTCGGCTGACTATCGGAATGTTGTCTATGGAGTCCTTGTTATACCAATTCTCGCGTCTTTGCCTAAACTAAAAATGTTACAGAATGTGCTCAACGATTTGCTATTAATGGAACTTAATATTTCCCACAAAATTAATATGCGGTCGCGACTTTCCCTATCTGTGTTTCGTATGAATCATCTACTCGCGACTGACCATATTCGACTACTTTTTGAAAAACCTTCCATCTACGGAGCTGCCCTAATATACATCCCCTCGAAACACGCCTATTTTAATACGCAATTTCAACTACTACATTAATAAAAATTCCAATTAAAATTTAACCCTACAATTTAACATTACCAAGTTCTCAATCCTCAAACTAATCATAAATTACTGCCTCAGTACATGATGTCTGCAGCATCGTTTACATAATACCCAGCTTGTGCTGAAAATCCGTTCTCACCTCACAAACCGCTTACGTGCGTTCGCTTCAATATTTTTCTAGAGAATGATTCCTTACGTCTTTCTAAAAGATTCCGGCTATCAATGCCCTCTCCAAACCTTTTTTATATAATGTGTTCGGGACCGTGTCCAGCAGCACAGCGTTATGGCACCAAGCATAGAATATTACATCTTGTTGATCGGTTGATGTAACAATGCGTATACTTTGTCTTTCAAGTTTGCAAAAAATGCTACTTCAAGAACTTCTGAGCTTCGAGATACAGAAATGAAAGCAGTTGTAAACAATATTAAATGTAAATTATATTTATTACTTAGTTAGAAATTATTTTTTTAAATAGAAATTTCTGATTGATTATTTTAAAATAACAGTCCAGCATTCGTTCTTGATTAGGCAACATAGCATCCGATATTTACTTCGAGGTGGAAGCAGAATTTCATCGAACGGAGTCCACCGGTATCTGGCGACCGACCGAGCGTCGACGGTCACCGGCGACCGGGAGCACGCAACCAACTGCCTCGGACGGTCCAGCGCATACTCTCGGAAGCAAGGGGCAAGCGAACCGGTAAAATGGTGGTGAATGCAGACCTCTAAACACTGGCATTGAACCATAGCAACTAAAACGGTGTAAAAAGTCTCCTTCAATTAAACACAAAAATACCCTGCGACGTGTATTAATATGATGTTGAAAGAAGGCTCCCTAATTTTAATAAATATAATCAAATCACAGAGATGTAAGTTTAATTTAATTATCTAAGAAGTTTTTTGAAATTCAACGGGGATTCGTGGCTCGTATGCGGTCGCATCTTCAGAAAAAAAATGTTTTTGGTCATTCATGAATAAAGGTACTTGGAAATAGGATGCTTATATCTGTATGCGAAATTGAATATTCAATTTTAAAGTCAAAAGTCTGTTTTTTTGTCAACGAAAACAACACAACACTTAAGGAGAGCGCAAGAGCTTGCGCACCGCTACATAAATGGTAAAACAATACGTAGTAGGTCACTAATAAGTCGCACACGATTATAAAATTCTGATGATTTCCACAACAAAAAATAAAACACACACACACACACACACACACACACACACAGGGCTGCTACAATATACAATCCATTTCGCCAATTAACAAGTTTGCGTTTTTTTTTGTATCAGAAAATATGTAGATTTTTTCTTCAGAAATATATAGAATATATCTTGATCGCTTCTTCGCAACCTAAGCACAAACTTCTGGACATTATACATAGAAGAACTGAAAACGTCAAGAAACCGTTGTGCAAAAACGAAGTGTTTCTCAACCGAATGGGATCGATGGGTTGATTATGTAATTAAGGAGAATACTGTGATATTTTTCCACCTGAAATAACTCTCCGTGTATTATAGAAGAATCCCATGGGGTTTATTTACGCCTAGTTCTGCATTATCATAAAAACCGGGAGAGCGCTCCGAAAATTCCACGTCCGTCGGCAACCTGTCCAGTTGAGTTGCCGTGTTAATTATTCACGTTGCGAACGCTGCGCCGTGCTCTTTGCAAAAACACTGCAGACTTGTACTCAACTTTCAACTGGCAGCCAATCTCTGGGAGATCTCGACGAAGTAATTGTGAGCGCAGCTAAACTCGCTTTACGTTGCCTTTGTTTTATTCGCCCGACGACAGACACAACCGGCGAGCGATGGATCTTTTTTGAATACGATTATCGGAACACGACCTGCGTTTATATCTGATTTTTGGCAATGCCTGAACTTTATAATCTTACAGACACCCAAAATTATAATGTTGTAGCTTGAGTGATCGGTGATCGATCATTGCTGCTTCATTGATTGGAGTGGAGTTATAGATTCTGTTCGATTCTCTTATGAATATTGAGTAAATCACTGAATAATGCAGTCGACTTTGAACGTAGTAAACTCGGATACAATGAACTTTCAGTTATTGAGCCACAGTCACTTGTCCCATCGACATACATAACAAATGACCTCTAATTCATTCTGTGATAGTGAATCCAACTGTAATGCCCCCCCCCCCCCCAAAAAAATTCAGAGAAAAAGTTCTTCGTTTCACACCGCGAATTCCAATGACAGTCGGAGTTTGCAGATGGAGGGTCTCGTGAGTTCTTTGGAAATATTTATGGGGAATGAAGAGGGACTGAAGGAACGTCTCCCGGACAATTGTTTTAGCTCAACAATGGACATTCTGTCATGCATAAGGACTTCATTGACGCGCACTGCGTGAAAAAAACATTAGTAAAATGTTGTCTTGATAAGACATCGCTAATGCTGTGTAAATGTTGTATAGAACTGAATTATTATTATTATTATTATTATTATTATTATTATTATTATTATTATTATTATTATTATTATTATTATTATTATTATTATTATAGCCTTACAGCACCCCGTTAAGGTCAATGGCCTAAGAATGTGTGGAGATTGGTTAGATATACTCGTTTCTTCAAAATCTCTCCTAAATCTTATTTTTCAGCTCTTTTGTAAACTTCTATTTTCGGTATATATTCCATACACTAATTTTTTTACGCAATTTCACTACACGTTTTGAAGTTTTGTAGAGCTTTCATGTTGTTTCATATGTTCTACCTATCTTTAGCATGACGATGTGAGATAATTTCCCTCGATTTTGTTATATTGTCTTCCTATCTCGTTTTCGGTGTCTCCCTTGGTTTCTCCAACCTATTCTTGGATTGTTTTTTGAATATTTGGGTTGATTATGCACCAAGGAGCGTTAACAGCAGTTCTGAGGACATTATTTTGGAATATTTGAATTTTGATTCTTTAAATTTTCTTTTCAACCCTTTCTTGCAATTCCATCCCTCTCCTCTTCCTAGTGTTTCCTCATATCTAATTGCCCACTCCCCGAATCTTTCTTCCACTTTCCCAGTTCATGACACCATAAATTCGGGCGTATCTTTGTCAACACCATCCCAGGTATCTATTCTGCAGAATCTCCAGTCTCCTCCATTCCTTCAACCCCCAAACCTCTTCGCCCCATAAAATTATGTTTAATATCAGTGAGTCAAACATTTTACGAGCCAACTATTACCTTCCCTTAAACCTTCTGAAGAAACCCCAAACCGGTCTCATAACTAAACCTCCATTTCTTACTATTCACCTTTCCTTTCTGCTTACCATTATCCTTAATTAAATATATTATTATTTATTTTCCCTCACCTGCTCTATCCTCTCCTCCCTTCTCCTTCCATTTTTCTTTCCTTCTCGCTCTCCTCGTTTCCTACATTCTATCACTTTGAACTTCTCTGGGTTCACTTATGTCTTCATACCTTCTAAACGGTTTTCTGGTCTCTTTAACGTACTCCTCATGCGCCATTCTCACATTGTTCGTCCCACCACCAATTGTTGTCTTTATTTCGTCCATCTGACACTTCCTCTTCATGTTCACTGCTTTATCCACTATTTCTTTTAATTGTTCAATCATGTCTTCTACATCTCCCTCAACCCTTTTTCCCTAAAATTCCTTCATCCCTTCCTCTAAGCAATCAATATTTCAACTTACCTGACTCATTTCACCTCCTATCCTCCAGTTCCCCCACTCCACTACTATGGGTGCATGGTCTGTGTCTGTAGCGTCTCCATCCTTTCTTACCTGTAATCACTAAATAAAATATCGATCCGCATCCCCTACCCCGTATAAATGGGAGCCCTCCCTCTCGGTGTCCTTCTTTACTCCCATTCACAATAACCTAGCCCTCTTCCTCCAACACTTCCAACGACCTTCTTCCTCCTTTTCCTATCTCCCTGTCTTTTGCCATGCTATATTTGACTTTTGCTCCCACTACCTACCCTCTTTTTATCTCCCACTGTCGCATTAAAATCTCCCCCGAGCACAATATAATTATCTTTGACCAACCTTCTCATAATGTCTTTTAATAACTCCAGATATTATTGGACATGGTACATATACTCCATTTAACTCACTTAATAAACACCTTTTTGCCTACAATTGCTTCACCTTTCCTTTCCTCACTCTTATCAACTAATTCTCTACTCACTCTTGCTAGTTTCGCTGTACCAACTTTTTTTCTTAGCTTCTTGCCACTTCCATACAAACCTCCTATCTAATATTTTCATCCAATTGTCTATGTATGTCTTTTCTACCCATGTATCTACCAACTCAATGCAATACCTATTATTCTATATTTCCTCCCAAAAACACTGAATCTTCATTCCGCCCTTTTCCTCCTAATTATCTTCTCCTCTTGCCTCCTCGTTTTTTGCTTTGTCCTTCCCCTCTCCTCTCCATCCTCTCTACTTAACTGTCTCTTTTGTAAATCCCACACTCACTTAACCCCCTCTAATCATACCGTAAGGTGCCTATAATAAACTCTTCTCCCTTTACTTCTCCCTTCTGCATTCCCCTTTACCATCCACCATCTTCTTCTCTTTTATCAAATCCACCTCAATCCACACACTCGGTCCCTTCAGTTTATATTTATTTTCAAATATTTTTTTGTCTTACATCACTCAGTGTTATCATCACTAGACTCTTCTCTTCCAATTCAACAACCTCCCCAATGACCATCTACTTGATATCTAATACCTTACTCAGCAATCCTTCCACACCTTTCACATGTCTCTTACCTTTCTCTAATGCCCTAATCATCAATCTATTCCTCCTTTTCTTTCTCTAAATTCCACTTCTTCTACACCAATCTCCTTATCCTCTCGTTCTAGTCCTCTGACCTCCTCTTTCGATCTCCTTTTTATCTTCCTTTATTCTGTACTCTACGAACTCCACTCTTTTATGTCATTTATCTTATTTCTTACATATTTTTTCTATTTATTCCAACCTACCTTCCGTACTCGTCTCTAAAGTCTTTTCACCATATTTCATAATTTTTTCATTTCGTCTCTAATCTCTTTAAGTTCCATTATCATTAATGGTTTATTATTATTATTAACATTATCTCATTTCTGGTTTCTATTAATTTCCTTAAATAATTCTTCTCCTCCAGATCCTCTTCTTTTACTTTCGCACTTACCTCCTCGTTCTTTTCTGTTCTCTGTCTATCCCTTTTCTACTCTCGTTTCTTCGACTCTTTCACTTTTTTCTCCCTTTTTACTTCTTTTCCCTATCTCCCCTTTGATACCCCTCGGTGTGTATCACTCCTAAGCAGTCACCTATTTACACTTCGATCCTTTCCTCTTCCTCTTTGTTTTTTCTCATCTTTATTAATTTTCTTCTCTTTTTAGTATTCCCCCTCTCCTCCATTCCATATTCTAACCATTATTCCTTCACCAACATTTCCTTGTTATCCCTTGTTCCACCAAAGTATTCACCAAACAACCGTACCACTGTACAAGAAAATCAACATGTGCCTTTTACATTAAAGAACATTTAAACAGAGCACACAGATTGATACAAATTGCATCAAAAGTGTGCAACATTGTAGAGTATTAGACCAAATTTCACCTTTCCTTATACATCACCTCTCTTCCCTACACATTACTCCTCCTCTCATTTGTTCCTCCGATGTACCTGTCACTTACCGCCGCCAATCAATCCCCTATTGTACCTACTACATTAAAACAAGGTACATAAATATTATACATGATAGTCTCATTAAACCTCTATTCCTGGCCTTCCATTCTTAATCTTATATAAACTACTTCCTGTTATCCAACTCCTATCATGTTCAGAAACATGCTAAAAAAATATTGAGTGCAAACCAACATACACTCAAGTCTACTAGTCTATATTCTTCTGCCGTCTCTTCCTTTATTGCAGCGACTTTCCCTTGCTCTGCTCTCTGCCTTCCCCAATCTTGAAATTCTTCTCCCTTCTGCTTCACGGCCCCGAATATCTATTCTTCTAACCAATCTACTCTTCTTTCTCCAGTCTCTTCTTCACCTGACTGCAGGATCTGTAAATAATCTGTACATTGCGTTAAAATCCTAGTATATAAATCTCTTCTCCTTCTTTTCCTCACAATCATCTTCACTACACTTGTTCCTGTCTCTCTATAGCACTTCGTAACAAATTAATCAGATAGTAAGGTCTGTATCTCATATTTACCCTATCTAATTTTTGTCTTCTTTTACCAACCAACTTTCATCCCGGTTGGTCACCTCATTTATCACTTCCTTCCTCATTTTTCATCCACCACTACTTCTTCCTCACACCATCCTCAAAACACATTTGTTACCCTCTTTATACCAAAACACCACCAAACTCAAACGTTCAGATTTCATACCACCTGTACGAGTCAGATTTACTCACCCTCTCCTACCTGAACATTAATCATCTTCGACAACTTTCTGCTCACCAGAATTCACTCTTTTTTTAATCTCTCGGTTCCATAACCCACCAGAAATTCATCTATCCAACTACTGTTGGTCCACTCCGAGCTCAAATTAACACGTTCTCTTTGTGCCGGTATCACGTACCACTTCTCTCACAATCACAACGCCCCTCTAGATTACTACCACTATTTTTCTAAAGTCTGTTTTATTACCTCTAAATTCCATTTACTTATAGGATAGTTCGGCTTCACTATAAATGCCATTTTACTTCACTGTGATCGTGTCCGTGCTCCAATACCACCTCCATATACTCTGGTTCTCTGACCCGTTCCTCCACATGACCTCTCCCTCATCGACCGCTACCAAACGAATCCTTATTTCTCAGTGTTCGACATAGAATATGACTTGTTCCTGGGTTATCAGTTTCATTTTGATGTAATATTGATAGTATTGAGTAAGTTATATACAATTCTCATTGTTCTATATTATTATTATTATTATTATTATTATTATTATTATTATTATTATTATTATTATTATTATTATTGTAATTGTAATTGTAATTATACATTGTTATAGTTGTTTGAAGTAATGATGTCTAGAATTCTTAGATACTGTTTATTCTGGCCACGAACATTACTTAGCCTTAATACGAGTATGTCGAAATATGCATCTAATCCTGACCTTTTCCAATATGTCTACCTTACGTCCTCTTTGCAAATATGCCATGCCACTCTCATATTGTCATTTCCGGGTTTCAATATACTCAACTAAGTTATTTTATTATATTTGAATAAAAATTTCTCTTGAAATAACTGGATATATCTACGTTAAGTTATGGCATTCGTTAACTCTATTTTTGTAAAAAAATTATTTTATTGCAGTGAAGAACGAAAGTATTTTATTCATTGTTGTGGAGTTGTGTGCATGCTAATTTGCTACTTTTTGGAAAACCATTTTGTGCGGTTTTGTACAGTAGCATTATTTCTGCTACAAGCCTCTTGTCTTACGCTAAATATGAATGGGTTGGAAAGTGCGTCAAAACAAAGTTTTGATCTTCTGTATTGTCCATAATTTATGATGTCATTTTCAATGAAGTTTTTGTAAATTATCAATGTAAAATTCATTTAGATTTATTCATTTATTTCCTTGCACTGTTAATTGGGTGTCTTTTTAGACACGGATGCATTCGGCATCGTTTCAAAATTCGATGAATATTCTGCGGCGTCGACGATGATGAATGGTTATCAACTAATCAGTTTTAAAAATCGATCGTTTGCGTATTATTGCTCATTAATTTTCCACGCTCTGATTTTGATTGTGGGCAGAAGTATAAATAGTGTACTTTTCCAGGCTCCCATAATTCAGGATTTCTCCCACAGATCACTGTCTGCCGAAAACTGCTCAACCTTCCACAATTACGAAACGCAACTCGCCCATGGGTGAACGTCCCCAGTTATATCTCTGGGACACGCCCCCCGCTCCACGTACTAACTGCACGAGGCCAACTCGACGTCTCCACTTCACCTTCGCCTCCAATGCACTTCCCCTCCACACTACTCTGCCCTCCCCCCGCCCCCGCTTCTCCCTCGCTTTCACACTTCCCCCACCCCTCTCTTCCCTCTCCGCTTCCGCCCCTCCCTCTACCTTCGTGTCCTCTCCACCCTTCACCTGCCCTCCCCGCCCCCGTTCCACCCTCACCTCTGCCCTCCCCTCGCTTCCACACCTATCATCATCCCTCTTGTCCCTCTCCGCTTCCCCTTCTCCTCTGCTCTCGCCCTCTGCCTTCGTCTCCCCTCCACCTCCCCTCACCGCCCCCACCGCTTAGCCTCCCGATGCGGAGCACAGCCTTTCAATAATTCATAACGAAAACACTCTTCGAGCGTCGCGCTTTTTCACCTGCCTGGCAACAAAAATTCTCTAGAAGTCTAGATTGGTACTGAAAGGAACAACGAGCAGATTGGGACTTCAATCACTATGGAACGTCCAAAAGATGTTTTGAAAAAATGAGTTATTCATGACATGTTACCGGGAGAGAAATAAATTCAAACGTTTGTAGATCCTTCGGGGTAATGGGAATAATTTGTAATTGGATACGTAGGCGAGGGTATATAAGAATTCTGACACAATTCTGAGGTAGGGCTGGTGGGAGACGATGATGGGGTTGATGATGTGATTGCTCTGGTTGCAGGGAAGCGTGACTTCTTATGCGCCTACCGATTGATCTAAACTTCGGAAGATCAATTATAGGAATTACGATTATGACTGTGTTTCACAAACTTTTATTCAGATGTGAGATGTAATAAGGACAAATACAAAAATATGTATACTTCTACTTTTCAAGTGATCAGAACCGTATTCAAACGTACGCTAAACCTACCAACTCTCTTTCAGGGCATTCCATTAATGTTGATTGCCTATTCTGTTGTAGTGGGCGAGGGAAGGATCGAATCATTCACATACAAATTGCATAGATAAATGGATTGCTAACGTGAATTTGCAAATGAATGAGAAGAATTTTACAATAGAATGACATGGACTGGTGTGTCTCTCTCTTGCTTTACATTAGATTAATGAATTTATACTCGTATATTTCGTTAGATCTTTTACCGCAGTGAGCCCTCTCGCAGCCTTTATAAGCACTTTTCTTGGGGAAGTAGCAAAACAGTTAGACCGTAGCTGCTTATGCTCCATTAGTGCGGACCAACCACAGTTTGCTTTACACCAGCCTCTCCCTCCGAGTTAACCACTGACTTACAGCAGCTAAGCACGGTTTTAGAAGAGAATTTTGGAAGATCCAATGCTAAGTCATGAATACCCCTTGGTCAGGAGCGTACGATGTTCTAGCGATCTCGACTAAATCGATATCTAGGACACAAGAGATCCAAAACTTTCTTATATATTTTGTTCGGGTTGTCTACGTGTATTGAAGAAATACAATTTGTGATTGGGTGCAAAAGAATGAAATTTCAGTTGATCACAAATGTGCGTCCTTGGAGTTAATGTGTTAATGTCACTGTTCCTTCAGTATTCAGGCGTGGCTCCTAGCCTTACAACTCATATGTTGCAGGAATCTCAGCGATGCAGAAAAAGTTTGGGATGACCAGGACCTTCTTGAAGTTTCAGTAAATATGTACCGATTAACAGTTACGAATTTTAGAGTTCAAATTGCACATACTTTATTCTAGAAGCAACTAATTTCGGTTGATGATTTTTTTAAAATTATTTATTTTAGGTCGCTTTATAAACATCTGTCACTAGTGACCAGTATTGATTTACACCAGACATACCTACGTTTTATAAATTAGATTAAACAGAAATATTAAGTTCAATAAATTTTACAATAATTCAGATCATTTTATCAAGATCAGCAATATTAAGATAAGTGCAACAATCAGCCGAGTTAACGTAAATACCACTTGGGATAATCCCGACTCAACGACTGTGTGAGGCCTGATGACTGTGATTGTTCTGGTGGTGATTACAGATACGCGTCGCGTGGCCTTGAGGGTCAGCGTGAAAAAATGGGGGAGATGTGCATCCGCCCGCGTTCGACACACAGTGGGCAGTGAGGAAGGGAATGGCCCGGGAAGTATTCGCTGAAGCGGAACAAAAGAATGGCGCTCCACCTCACGATTGTCCCTCGCCGGACAATTCAAAGGGCGCCATTTTGGCGAAGATAGCGGGAAGGAGGAATTTGTAGTATAGGTTATTGGAATTTTACTCTACACTCCTCGGAGGACAGCCAATCCTAAATCCAGATTACAAAGGACGTTATTTTCAACTTGCCAATATTGCTTCACCTATGTGGGTTAGAACTGATTCTAACAGTAGTTACCGGGAGCGGTAGCTCAGTGCATCAACTGATGTCACTGCAGCGCCTCTGACCGGGAGGTCCTAGGTTCCAGTTTTGACGGCGGCAGGATTTTCAACACTAGCTTTTCAGCTAGGTCGAATTCAATCGCTGTCTGGAAGAGCGATCGGCTGCTCTGATCGGTAGTCTTCCGTGTTTTTTCCGATCAGCACCAGGTGAATGCCGGAGCAGTGCCCTACCAAACGGGCCACGGACCGCGCGCGATCTGTCCTTCCTCTTGCTTGTCCTATCCTCTCCCCTTACACACACACTTACACTAACATGCACTACACTACCATATATTCCGGGAGATCGGTCGGGAGCTTAGAACTTGTCCCGGCTTGGGCGGTGCCCCGCTGGTCGGAGAGTCCTGGTTAGGGGGAAACCCCACTAGCCGACGGTAGGTCGGCACCGGATCTCGCCATCCAGCGGGGCAATATCACTGCCATCTCCGGAAAAAACATGCACTACACTCACGGGACTAATGACCAAAGCAGTTGACGCGCCCGGAAACACGAAAAAATCAATCAATCAATCTAACAGTAGTTCATGTTATATACATAATTGATTACTTAAATATAAATATAATTATAAATATAAATATAAAATTATACAGAGATGTAAACGAAATATTTCGGTGGCCTATACACAATATTCTTTACTTTTCATTTCCGATTAAAGTAGGTTTGTAATTTTATGCCAAGTCAAACATTTTCAGTCTAATGGATGTCGACTGATGTGTAAGACACACAATTAAAAAGTACAGTTTTTAAAATCAACTTTGCCCTTCATGAGTTCAATGTAATTAATATTTCTGAACCTATAAATTCCATTCTATACGTGAAAGTGAATTTGCAGTTGGTAGGACAATATTTATTTGAACGTAATGAATGGCGATAATTCTAATATACTTATCTGCTCCTATTACAGAAGTTACAGTCTTCATCGAGCTTGTAGCAAGGGCTTTCGTAACACGGTCATATTTGAAGGTGAGTTAAATAAATTTTCAAACTAAAATGATAGTAAAAAGTGTTATTAACGTATTTCCTGATGTTTGTCAGAAACATTCCCTAATTGTTAAATGGAATTCAGATATTGGTTTGGAAATTCCGAGTCTTCAACATGAGCACCACAGTATAGGTAGCGTATTTTCTTGTGTTGCAAAGATTAAGCTCTGGATGTCTTGACATTTCACGTTCATATGATAATATGTTTGGAATCCTTTTTTGCTGTATAATATAAAAAGAATTACATACATTTTGAAATATTGTGAAATCATCCCTCAATACTATGCTATAAACACATTTTTAATGAGATGTCGATCCGTCCCGAATTAAAGTGATATACATTTTGAAAATGTTACGAATTAAAATTGATTTTCATTCGTAAGGAATAATAGACAAAAATGGTCCTTTCATCTTACGGAATTCGAAGAAAAGACATGAAACCATGGTACTATTTTATCTGTACACATCTTTTGATTACCACAACATTTCTAACAAAAACTTACATTAAACGAGGAGAGGCGCGGCATATCGAAACTTTTCCTCTTCTTAGTCTCGGGAAATGCAGAAATTGGTTTAGCTACTTTTGTTAAAACAGAAGAATTTGACCGTTCTTGGCACTTTTCATGAGGGGGGGGGGGTTAGCCGCCAAAAAATGGCGCTGAGTATAACTTACATCTATGCATTAATACAAGAAGAGAAAACGTACCTTTCTTAAGCGTATTGCGCGCCTAGGAACGTGAGATGTCATAGCCAAAGTTTATACGGAGGAGGAGTGCAGAAAGGAAACATTTATATCCAATATGTGTTAAAAATATATTATAGTAATTAACGAAACGAGTGTATAAAAAGGGGGATAATTGCGTGAATGGTATGTTCAAGAACGATATGTATCATGAGTGCAATTATACCCCTTTATACACATGTTACGTTCAATATTTTTGCGTTTCCATTTACGAATAATTCAATTTAAAAATATTCAAGCACATCTTTCCTATCCGCGGCATGAATTTCATGACGTGTTATTGATTCTGAAAAGTATCTATTTTAGTGGGTCTTGCATTGTTTTTGTTTCTACGAAATTTTTGTAAATGGAAGGTACTAAACATATTGCGGGTAAAGTATTAGCAGGTGACCAAGGCAAGAGAACATTACTTGCAACGAAAAGTAAAGGCAGGTATGAGAGACAATACAACATGTATAAATATTGGAGGAAAAAACTCAGTCAC
Source organism: Teleogryllus occipitalis (assembly GCA_011170035.1). NCBI lineage: Eukaryota > Metazoa > Arthropoda > Insecta > Orthoptera > Gryllidae > Teleogryllus > Teleogryllus occipitalis. The sequence continues at coordinate 38,303 of BLKR01010567.1, read as the reverse complement.
CTCTGAGACAGTTTTGCTTTAGCGTTCTTTTCAGAACTGGTAAACAGAACTGACGTTTACATTTTTTACATTCGTAATCCTAAGACCAAATATTTTATATGTAAAACATTTAATTTATTCACGTTAAATATTTTGTTCCAAAAGTCAGCTACCTTAGCGTTCACTTACCCAATTTAGTTTTATTCATTCGTTGTGTATATGGAGTTTTTGTAGGTTTGTAATATGTGTTGAAGATTTTTGTTCATAATCCATGGCCGATTGCAAATATCTTGGTTATATTTTCTTAATTACAAGATTTGGCTCCGTCTCTGAATTCTGATTGGTAGGTGTGTCGTTTTAGTAGCACGTTTAAACTTTAATTGCACAAATGCTATTAGCATAGAGAAAATCAACGACTTTTCATGGAATCAATGAGATATTTAGTTAACTAAACGAAAAAATAAAATATAACGGGAATATGCAACCCGCAACACGCCAGCGTTCATCGCCTATCACTTTGGAACGATGCGTTTTAGAGCCTTGAAAATTCATTTTCTTGGCCCATATGTGACATTTGTTTTGTTTTATATGCTAGTGTCTACAAAATGAGACATTTTTAGACGTTTTATTCCAAGCTTAGCCTATAAGTGAAAGATATTTCACTCCGTATTTGCATTCGTGTACGTTAAAAGCAAATAATAGTACTTTTATTAATAATTTTCGCACGTAAGCGACATGGTTTTTGCAAACATTTGTCGTGATGTTAACTTGATACTCTCGTGACTTGCCAGAAGAAAACATGCTTAGGGGTAATACATTACAAAATACGGAATCTGATGAATGGAATCTGAATCCATGCGGGTAATTTGAAGAATTCTTTGAGAACCAATAATGTTCATAGTCGGTTCGCATTAAAAACATACCAGCGTAAACACGTCGAATGCGCAATTGGAACATTGGTGGAGGGAGAGAAGGCAGCCGCAACCCGCACTTGTTCGCTCCTTAACCCACCCCGCGCACCTCTGCGCCAACAGCCCCTGGCCGCACCCCAAGCGCCTTGTCCCGTGCCCCCGCCCCGCCCCCGCGCCTCCCCGCACACGCGGCGCCGCCACCGGCGTCGTCGTGTTTACGCCGGCCACGCGACCGCGTGCGCGGCGCCCCTCCGCGCCCCGCCCCCGCCCCGCGCCCGACCTCCGCGGCGCGGTGGTGGGGGCGGCGGCGCGCGCGCGCGGGCCCGCGGCCGCGCCGGCGCCGCCCCCGCCCCCGCCGCCGAGGTGTAGAGGCGGCGCGCGGGCGGCCGGCGCGCAGTCGGGATGAAGCCCGCGCCGGCCGCTCATGGAGACGCCACCGCCCACGAGCGCTCGCCGCCGCCGCGCCTCTCGCCCTCCGACGTCGCCTCCGCCGCGGACGCCCGCGGCGCCGCCCGCCTCGCCCTCGCCCTCGCGCTCGCCCGCGCGCTCGCCCCCGCCGCCACCGCCGCCGCCTCCGCCGACGCGCGCGCTGCTGCTGCTGGCGCTGGTGCTGGCGGCCGTCGCGCCGCCGCCGCCGCTGCCGCCCCCGGCGCGCGCCGCCCCCGCCGCCGCCGCCGCAGCCGCCCCCGGCGCGCCGCCAGACACCTCCGGTGAGCGCGCCGCCCTGCCCGGCCCTGCCCGGCCCGGCCCCGCCCCCGCCGCGCCCCCCGCGGCGGCTCCACGCACCTCGGCCCGGCCGCGCCGCGCGTGCGAATCTCCGCCTCCGCACTGGGAGCCCTTCCCTCGCGGGGAGGCGAGCTCTCGTGGTGGCGAGCCGAGGCGGAGGTCACTGCTGTGCGGGGAAGGTTCCGGAGGACCAAAACGCACGTTCGATGCGCCTCAAAAGTGCGAAATAACGACGCTGCGACACTGAGCACCGTGGGTGTGAGGAGCCGTCGCGCAGCTAGATTAGAACATGCGACCCTCCCACTCTACATCTTTCTTTTCTTTTTCTCACCTTTTTCTTTTCTACGAGTAGAATGGCACAAAGTAGAAGACGTGCGTAAAAACTTGAGTCTCACACACCTATTTAAGGAGTCCTTTCTATTCAAATGCTGGATGAATGAATAATGAAGTGCGTCTTATTATTTCTCTGTTCTGAGTTAGTTTTGTGAAGAAAGGATATACTAAATGCAAGTAGCTTCAGATTAAAATATTCAATTTACAGCCCATGTTTTCTAATGTATGCATTAATTAGTTTAGTAAGTACGGTAAATTTAGAGGCCAAATGGTAATGAGGATTTATGGAAAAGGCAAAGTGAAATATGAAAATATATTTTGATTCACTTATACTTTATTATTTAATTTTTATTGACACCATTAATCTAGTTATCTAAATATTAGTCCCCTTCGTAACACATTACTGTGTTACCATTTCGTAACGTAATAATTGGAACTTAAATCAAGAAATTAATTATATACATTGAACGTGTTGGAGTTGTCGTAGGTTAATGACTAAATATATACCTCGCAATACAATTAACGTTATTTAATAAAATTTATATTGTCGATAACTTAAAAAGAATTCAAATGGTTTCTTACTGGACTTCTCTTTCAAGAATTATTTCAACTCTTTCTCTCTCTTTCATTTTCTTTCATGAACTAGCTATATTGTTTGGGATTTGCGTCGATTTCCGAATGATAAAATGTGTTATTGGAATACTTGATTTTTTGTGCGTTTTCACTGCGGGCTCTGTCGCCAGTTAGCACTATTGGGGGAACGGAACATGATCGTGAACGTGCTTTTTCAACTTTTATTCATTGCGCCATTAAGCTGGCCGGTCGTCGCTGTGACGATCCAGTTATAGGTATCGTCAAAGTCGGAGTTGTTGTGAAGTAGAGTCTTAAAGGTCGCGGAGTCAAGTCTATTAAAACTTTTCCGCAGCTCCCTTACGTGAAGGGAAGGGACGGCCCCTTAGCGGCGACTGGGGATGTTTCCGGAGTAACGCCGTGGTTTATTCGCCTCGTACCGATTTACGCTTTCGATAAAATTAACAAACGAGTTGCGAGTTTATATGGGAGGAACACGTGTCACGCGGGTAGTATCCCGCTCACGTTGCGGAGAGCATTTCGTGACGACAGAGGCAACGACATCTTGGAGTTTGTCGGGTTTAAGCTTCCTGTATATGGTCTCTAGATAATTAGTCAGTCAAGTAACATACGTTCATTATCTTCCTATCTCTCGCATCGATTTAAACCGGGCGCTCCGTCTTCGCACAAGTCCTTTATTCTGCGTTTCTCATTCCTTTACGTTGGTAGAGGCAATTAATCATTGAAAGATCGATTTTATAATTTCATTAAAAAGAGACACTCACGTAAGAACAAATGCCATTTGAAGAAATTGAACGGGAAAGTAATGGTCATCTGATCAATGTACAAAAACCGACTTTGAATGCGAAGGCTGATGTGAATAGAAATATTTTGTATTCTCTTCCAAGAGGAGATGATGAGTGGGAACGTGCGTGGAGTCGAACGTGAAGGCTCTTCGTGAGAGTGTACATGAGCGCCCCACTTTCCCTTTCATTCGCCCCGCAATTTATGTCGAGAGGGGAATCGTAGTTCGGAGGTGCTTCTACTCCTGCGCGTCATGAATTGTGATTCATTCCAATGCATCATAAATCGATGTACAGGGTATTTCAGGGGAACATGGAAAGTGTAGCGTGTTACACAAGCTATGTTGTTTGTTTCTCTAGAACGGAAGAATTTGGTATGGTGAGCAAACAATGGCAACAAGTGCAAAACAAAGACATTTTCGCTGTCAACAATTTGTAAGAATGCTAAAGAATAACTAATATATTTTATGACCCTTGTCCTTCTGAATGAAACATTTCGATATTTTTTACTCAGATATAGTTATCTTTATCGACCATTAAAATAGTCAAACAGTAAATTTAATATTAGTCAAAATTTTTAGCACTTTATAATAATGGATGTATTACTAATAATCCTAATAAAATGAGCATATTTAAAGTTTAAAGACCTTGCGAACAAGTTGGCGCTTTCACAAATAACCAACTTAAGTAATTAACTAGAGCGCTTTCATGTATTTAATTTAACTCACACATTCGCACACATGCAGCGCATCCAACACAGCTTTCTCCTCTGATTTGATTTCCGGTTAAAACCGGGAAGGTTTACTGATTTTCGAAAAGTGGAATTTCTTGGTGCTGTCTGGGTCATTAGTGGAATGAATTAAAGACATATTTTGTTACATTTAATTTTAGTAATATTGTATACTTTTAGCGAATACTTATCGTTACACGCAGCTGATTATCTAGCTTTCCTTTTATGTACGAAAATAAATATGTCGTTCATGAAGTAAGTTATTTCCTGTAACATGTGTAGTCAGAATCTATGTTTTGTGGGTCCTTGACATCGAAAAATCGATTGACGGCGAAACATATATGAATCTGTCCGGCTGTGGTCAACGCTATTTGAGAGCGTTGAGCCGATTCTCTCCAATATTGATATTCTCTAATCGATCTAAACGAACACAAGGCCCTGGAAGTTTGAAACGAATATTTTGATTTTGGATGCCATTTTATATGAAGCTTCAACATTTTTACTTAAAAAACTCTCCTAACGTTTTCTTTACATTTCTTGTAGAATAGAGTGAATACACTTAGATGGCTTGCAGGGGGAGGTAGATATGGATGGGTTATAAAGATGGTTCAATTTTCACTGTTAACTCTGAATTTTTGAAAGTTATAAAAGTTTGATTTTTTCTGCTTCTTCTTACAAATACAACAATAAAGGTATGGATTTTTTACTTTCTCGTAAACGTATGTGTGTACGGAATAATATAAATAGTATAAAGAAAGTTACGTAATGCTGCGGGAAAATGCGATTTTTAGACAGAAAAACACGTATTTAGGGGGTTCTGATGGAGGAAAAGTGAACAAATATTGTTCCAGTATGATAAAAATTATTCTCTAACACTTTATGTACTCAGATTTTAAGAATTGTGGATCCTTGATACCGAAAAAGGATTTTTGTATGTCCGTCCAACTGTGAACAACACTAACGCCTAAATTATTCGTATAATTTTATCCAATGTTAATATTTTCTGATTGATTTGGTCCGACTCACATCTCTGCAATTTTTAAAATAACTTTTTAAAGTTTTGGAGTTATTTAAAATGATGCTCTAGGTGAAATTTTCAAATTATTTCAAAAATGTTCTTAAATTTCTTCTTTAAATTTCTTGTACGAATGGAGTGAAACACACTTATACAGATGGCATAGGTCAAATTTTCACTGTTAACTCTTAATTTTAAAAATGTACAAAAGTTTGAATTTTTTCGGCGTCCTCCTACAACTACAATGTTGAAAATATAATTTTTTCTTTAAGTGAAATTTATTCTCAGAAATAAGTTCTTTATATAATATGTCCATTGTATTGAAAATTTTAGTATTTTTCGAGCAGTTTTAAGTGATTGATGGGCAATATTAAAAACTAGCTTCAAAAAATGCTCCACTTTTTCTTCAAACTTTTTTGTACGGATAATGTTAACTGCCTTTGTAGAAGATAATATAAACGCTATTTTGAGGTATTCTTTTGATTTTTCATAAAATTACACAAATATTTGTTTAAATATCTCTCACATGATTAAAATTTATATTACAGATATATTTCGTTGTTTAATAGTTTAACACATACGCTTCCAAGGATTTCTAAAGATGTTTTTTCAAATTTCCAGAAGTGTTTGTGTGCATGGGGACTCAAGATAGTGAATTTTCGAAATCGTTCGAACAAAATTTTCTCAAAAACTACGGAAAACTTTCCTCCGGAAATCTCCATAATGGAAAAAGGTTCAATCCTGTACGAAATTCGGAAAGTTTGATTTCGACCAAGGTATTTGAGCCCCCAAACATTAAAAAGTATTTAAAAATGTAGATGTTTTGCAATAAAACGCATAATAATAATGTAATAATAATAATAACAATAATAACGATAATAATAATAATAATAATAATAATAATAATAATAATAATAATAATAATAATAATAATAATAATAATAATAATAATAATAATAATAATAATAATATGTACTGAACAAAAATGAAAAGTAAACCATAGCGTTAATGGAAAGATTCTCTAAATATTTTGTCTTATAACATTTTGTCAAATGTCTATAAATATTATTGAAAAATATGTAATTTTTGTATTCGGTGGCTCAAGATTTGACAGGTGGATTGCGTTGAAATTGGTTACCATGACAAGAATGCCAAACAACAGGATTCATTCTACGAGGCTGAATATATTAGCGTGGCAGTGATTAGATATTTTTTGCAAGACGTAGTACGTAAACGTTATCGTCATAAGGAAATAACGTATCTTCAGAAAAAGGAGTTTTTGTATGTCGTACAATCAAACACGTACATTAAAACTAGGAACTAACAGAATACTTCTAACAGGATCTAGTAGTAGTTTATGGTAAATCGGTGTATATATCAGAGTCTATTTTTGCATTAATTAGCGTCACAAGATAGTAAAACGTATAATGCATGAAATCTCATTGAATCATACGAATATGTAGTACATGTCTATCTCCAAAGAAAACTATAGCTTCCTAGATAACTCCGCTATTTTACTATAACATTTAAATTGTTTCAATTACGAATGTTAATTGTTTGGCAATTATAGTGCCTTATGGATAAATAATTATTTTTTCGTCACAATCAATGTAGCTTCACTATATACATAAAATACAAATCCTAAACAATTACGTCAGTTTATTCCTGACATTTCAGAATTAACTTGAGAAAAATTAACAATTAAGTTCCTGCCATATTATATTGGTAGTATGGATAGTGTATTTTTCATTACTTCCATGCTCATTGTGTGTTAGTGTTGAATTCGTGTTTAGTGGCTACGTAAAATGTAATTTATGAACACATTTGTCGTAGACGACGAAACGGAAAATGACGAGACCCGTCAATTGAAATCGTGTTATTTGATGCTGGCACATGCGCAGTTCAGTTTTTCCCACAATTGTTGTATTACGTCTTTAAAATCCACGACTTTCACAAACTCTCTGTTGAAGATCGTTTCGGAGATTGGGTGTATAATAAAGTGAAATGTAAAATGAGGTATGAAATGAAGTGGTTCAGATGTGGGATATTGGAAGAATAATGTAGTTTGATATAATTGTCGTAGTTTACTAGTTATCTAGTGATTGCATTTCAAATGTATTAATTAAATCATTTTATAAATGAAATGGGTTTGTGTGGTGTTTTTGATTGCAAAAGAAAATATTGGCATGCGTCATATTCCTACGTCAGCATCTAAAATGCCTAACGAGAAACCGCTAAAGGGTGAAGGGTACTTAGTTGAGTAATATAAGTAAACAACGTTCGCGACTGCTAGTGAAAAATGAAGCTATATTTTGCGTTCATCATTTTAATTCGTTTGAAGTTAAACGCACGTGAATAGTAAAGGTATTTTCCCAGTTTTAAAATGTCGATGCGTGTGCCTCATAAAATATCAAAATTTTTTAAACTGACTTTCACATGATATTTTCACTCTAGCCGAGTTATTATGCAGTGAAACACAATAAGAAAATATCTTGAACTTTCCAGGAAACTTTAAGAAGAGATGAAGATAATTGGTTTAAGTCGTATGAAGAATGTATTATCATAACCAATTTTGAATTTTTTGTGTCAAAATGTAAAAGAAATTGTAAACACTTCTGCTTTTTTGCTAGCTATGAAATAAATCAATTTTCTTTCCATTAAAATATAAGACATCGGCTACACTTCTATTAACATACATTAGTTTTAAAAAGTTAAGAATGGTAAATTAGGGTATATGAAAATAAGATACCTCTCTCTTCAGACTATTCCGTGAATCTATTCGCGTCAGAGCCGCAGACATACGAAATGTGAAATTTGAAGGAAAACTTAAAATTTGGTAAGTCGCCACGCATTCTTATTGTAATATGTTATAAAAAATAATGCTTCATGTGAGATTGCATGCATTTAAAAAACGATCAGTTTCCGCTTAATGTTTGCTTGAAGTCAAAGCAATTTATATTTTTTCTCAAAACCGGCTCCAAACGTGCACAGAATACGTTTCTCTCCTTAGTGCGTCACACTCATCTATAAATATTTCTAAGATAAAAATAAATAAATAATGAAATATATAAAAAAATAAAAAATCTCTACAAAAGCGTGAGATCTACTCATTTTACTTTTTGGGCATTTCGCAGGAACAGAAAGTATTTGAAACGTGCGTCGGAAAACAGCGAATTTTCGACAGAAAAACTCTTATTGCCGGGCCCTGGTAACGAAAAAGTGGATAAATTTCGTCCGATTATATAGTAAATTACTTTTTCTAACAAAGAATCTATGTTTTTTTAGCTGTTGATACCAAAAAATCGATTGATGGCAAAACGTCTTGTCCGTCTCTATTTGTCGGTTTGAGATCAACGCCAATCGTTCAGTCGAATTTCTCCAAAATTGATATTCCTCGATCGATTTACAAGATCTTAAGGCCCTGTTAGTTTGAAACATATTTTAATTTCTAGGGGTACTTTACATGAAACCGTAACAACTTTTTTCGCAATTTTCTCAAAGATAGCTCCTGATTAAACATTGTCCTCTGTTTGCGTAAAGGCAGTTAAAGAGAAAAGTGCATGTGCCATTTTCATTGATATCCTTAAATATTACTCTAATAATAATAATAATAATAATAATAATAATAATAATAATAATAATAATAATAATAATAATAATACTTATTATTATTATTAAATATCTAATTCTTATTATTATTATTATTGAAAATTGCATGGATTCGTTTCATTTACAACTCCAATAGTGAAGATAATTTTTTCCTTAATAAAATCTGCTCTTTAAATTTTCTTCTCATATCTTACCAAAGACGGTAAAATAGTGATGTTTTTCTGATTTCCGACGAACTCTGTATTTTCAAACATTGCAAAGTTCCATCAGTTCGAAATTACAATATTGATGATTGATATATTTGCCTTAATATCTGTTCTAAAAAGTTAACTCTTTAAAAAAAAGGACATGGACAATTTTTTAAAAAACAAGTAGTTTTTGCGTAATTTGTGCTTGAATTTTTTAAAAATAAAATTTATTTATAGTCGCATCAACATCTCGGTTATTAGTGACTGTCTCAGGTATTGTACTCATTAGTGTGTGATTACAGAAATTATATTTGACGAAAACGATATTACAATTTAACTTTACAAAATTCTTGAACCGGTTTGGGAGGGATACATTTAAATAAAACCATGAGACTCTCTTTAACTTAATATATTTTTAGTTTTACAAAAGTAGATTATTTTATCCTGATCTTTTGATTAATGTATAATAGCATCATATTTGAATCCAAGAAAGTGCCTCTAATGGTTATATCTGGGGACATACTTTAAAGATGGGATGAAGTTTGTTTAAATATGTAATTATTGCTAAGTTCACATGACGTTCACGTGTCAGATTTTTAAACAATGTGGATGATAGTGTAAAAATTAAAACCAACATTTTGGTTTAAACATTTGAAATTTTCGCCAAAATGTGATTGGAAAAACTTGTTTCACTCATGTTTAAACAGTTTATATTAAAATTATTGATTAGTTTCGTTTACCAAGATGATTTGAAACTTTTTGCTGACAGATGTTTGTATTATGTGGAAAATATTTATGTTATCGAAATAATATCATCAAACCTCTTTCGTTTTTAGATTTATCTATTGTTTCTAATATAAATCAAATTACTCGATTTTAGGTATATTGATCATGTATGTTTATAATATAAATCAAATTACTTAGTTACAGATTTATTAATCGTTGACAATTAGACAATAATAGACAATTAATCATTGTCACTTTCTTCAATAACTGGTATCACATATTTATTTATAAACAGTCTACTCAAAATTTCTGTTTTTTCAACATTTCTATTTAAAAATACACGTTTAAAAGTTTTCGCCAAGTAACGGGCATGTGTTAAATGTGTGTTTAAATGATTGCAGCTATGTGGGAGCAGCATCTCAGGGTGTCACTTCCGTTCGGACGTTGACAATATCGTTTCCCTCCCTCATCCATGGTAGAAAGAGATGGGTGAGCTCCTCCAGTGCCCTGATTTTTTTCTCGTTTCCGCAGCACCTGTTTTCGTAACGAACTATATGATTACTCGGGTTGAAAAGCGAGACCAGACGTCGGCTGCCATGTTTCATGGAGTGGAAGAAGTGTTGAGAAACATTTTTTAAGTGGCATAAATGGACAATTTTCAACGGTGACCGACAAAAAAAAAACACGATAAAAGGGTAATTGAAATAAAAGATGTAATATTTAAAAAAAGGGTTTATCTGTTTCTGCGTCAATGACTTGTAACAGTGATACTTTTGGCATTTACAATTAACGCCAATATTATGACGCACCCTGGTGTCTGAAGCTCATTGGCTGAAGTCGGATGAGCAAGTAGCCGACCATCTCTCTCAACCAAGGATATTCAGATTGAGTTTGATACATAATCGATATAACACCTTTAGAATTTCGAGTTCATATATCGTGTTTAAATTTGTGTTTAAATATCGGTTAAAACGTTTTTTCCAAATACATTTAGGCGCGAATTTCAAATTTTTAAACTGAAAAAATTGGTTTTAATTTTTTTCCATTACCGTCCACATTGTTTAAAAATCTCAAAAAATATATGTAATAGAATGTTATAGGACCCATTTTAGATGAAAAAATTGATACAGTATTCCAAAGTTATCACGTCGAAAATTAATTTCAAAACTTCATTATTTTTTATATGAATTTGGCGTGAAAATTCGTTGACAAAAATACCTTCATATTCAACAATGTTTCCCGTCTCAGCAATTTTTTTCAGCTTGATACACGCAATAAACGCTGTGAAAAAATTGAAACATGGAAAACATGTTTTTCATTGTATCTCTGCAATAGATTGCCCTAGGAGGCTGATTGTGTGTGAATCTACGTCAGTTTGTATTCTCTTTCATAAGAGCATCATGATAATGAATTTGTTTTGGGGGCTCTTTTCACTGCCTTATTCGGCTACACCCTTTATTCGTTTCGGTTGAGTAAATCTGGTTAATATTCGTCGCAGCAATTTTGGCTTCCCAAGCAACCACAATTTTTTGCTTTGTTTTTATATATTGTAATGAATTTCTTGTATATTACAGCTGCTTATTAATGATTATCTTGATTTGTTGTTCAATTTCTTCTAATGTTGGGAAGGAGTCTGTAAATAAAATATAGCTTTAGTTCCCAGATTTTTCAATCTCTCGTAAGAAGAGTAATATCGAATAAAATTCTACAGTTTTAATTGAAGTTAGTAGTTCGAAAGTCTGTTTCAAATTGAAATCATGCGAATAAATGGCCGATCCGACACTTTTTTTCAATTCTTCCTCCGTCAGTGTACACTTGGTTGTAATTATTTGGTTTTATTTGTAATACACTTTAATTAATTTTCTGATCCATTTTTCTGTTGCTAAGTTTTATTTTTATCTTCAGTTTGGGTTGAGTCAGTATTAATAGTGTGAAGAATATATAGCGAAATACTGCAGATTATTTTTGTTTCCATTTTGGGTATTACAAAATCTATTTCTCTGGAATATTTTTGGTCCTTTGTACAAATGGTGCACATTATGGGTTTATGTCATTTGCACTCCAATATTTAGGGAAAATATCATTATATATGATTGATGTAGACGATTTGAGAGCAAAATTTAATGATGGAGATTTTCTTAGTTGAGCCAATGAAACATAAGCCTCAATTAAGATGCTGCCGATTAGTGGGGCTGTCGTGTGAAAGCATCCACTAGCAATTTTTCAAGCTTGGTTGTGAATAGTGTCTAATTGTTGGGAGATATTTTCCCCTGACGTGTTATACAATACGCCTCCAAAATCGATTTTTGTGCTAATGATTGTTCTGTAAGTTTGCAGAAGCACGTCCTTGTCAGCTCGTCGGGTTTGAATGCCAGAAGTTAATTCTTTTCTTGCATTCATTTGTTGTTATATAGTTGATGTGCGTTTTCCATGTTAATTTGGAATCAAAATAAAGTCCTAATATTTTGGTGTTCCTAACATATGCTAGTACTTAACCCCCGGATGTTAGAGATGAGCATTGTTGTGAAGACTGGGCAGAGAACGTGAAGCCAGTTTCTTAAAGCCAGTCATTTAAGTTGTTTAGTGTATACTGAATCATATATTTGGTATAAATAATGTTTTTTTCTTTACACAGAATGGCTATATCGTCGGCAAACTTCCTTGCAACTAGAGGTGGTTTAGTATTATTATAAACCTCATTTACAGCTAGTAGGTATAGGGAGACACAACACAATCCGTGGGGGATGCTGTTTTCAATTCTTGTTTCTTCGGAAAGTTCACAATTGACTTTAGTTCCAATTCTGAGATTCTGAAATACATTTTAAATGAATTCAAATATGTTTTTCCTATTCCTACGTATTTCAATTTTATAAAGATATAATGTACCCAATAATATAAAAGGCGTTTTTATATCCAAGCTTATTGATAAAACATGTCAATATTGATCGCTCACAAATGCTTCTCGAATTGCGATATAGTGAGTGGCCATGGTGGCAACCAAATTGCGTACTTTTGATTATATTTTGGCGTTCAAGTATCCAAATTAGATGTAAGTTTATTATCTTCTCTTGCATTTTGCACATGTTGATGTACGTGAGATAGGTCTGTATATAAGATATAGATAAATTTATTTAAACTGCAGTTGGGTATAAGCCGGTAGCAGCTAATTATATAAATAAGGTAATATAACTAACATGCAAATTATATATTAATAATAATAGTACAATAATAAAAATAATTACATTAATAAAAATAAATAGGAAGTTAAAAACCTTATAAAAATATTATTATATATTTTATTTTTATTGATATTATTTGGTTCTTTTGAATTCACCTGAATAGTTTGACAAGCTTGTTTGCTGCGAATATATGCGCTAAATTATTTGCTATTTCTTGTGAATCAGATGCGATGAGGGTTGCTTTTTCGATGTATCCTATCTTATTGCTTCTGCAGGTACCTTCTATGGATTTGATTTTGTTCTATGATTCATTGATGTGTTCTAAAGGTCAGATATATACGTAGCTCATCCATGACTTCTTGAGACATTCTTTCATAGTTCTCCTGTAGTGTGCTCTCATCCTTTGAAATTGAACTGTGTTTTCATTCGTTCGATGTTTTTTGTATCTATTGACAGCATATTTCAATTTTTTGTGAACTTTCTTATACTCTTCATTCCACCAAGGTACACATTTACATATTTTTCGACCTTCTACAAAATTGCATCGCCGAGTTTGCAGCTAGCATTCTTGTGTTTGTAAAGCTGTTACCAAAATAATCGATTTTCTTGTTGTCATTAGAATCCTTAATATCTTCAGAAGTTATTCTTTGGTATTGTTCCCAATCATCTTTTTTGAAGTTCCATACTGGTGAATGTGGTTGACATAACCCTTCACCTATTATTACATTTAGATTTGTCATTTAGGTTTGTCATGTATATCAAGAACTAGCAATTCTCATTTGTGTGCCAAATTATTAAATTTTTTTAGATCAATTGCACTGAAGCTTTCATTACTTTACATTGAAATGCAGGGATTTGGCCGTTCTTAAGAATTGTAGTCATAGTCGTTGAGAAGTGTTTCAACCATAACTACACTGGGATCAATTTTCTTAAGAAGGTTTGCAATTTATCAAAAACTTTCTCAAAAACCGATCCAATTTTTTTCTTCAAATTTTTGTTTCATGGATAGAAAAAGAAATGCTTGAAAGAATGGCACAGGTCACATTTTAGTTGAACTCTCAATTTTCCAAAATTGCAAATTTAGAAAAAATGCGAAAAAGTATGTGCTGTTGTAGCTCCACTAGTTTCAGATTCGATTCTAACTTGTGATGTTTTTCAAAACAAAAGTTCTAGAAATGTTTTTTACGAGTATTATGTAGATTCCCGGCGACCAGTAAAGCCGTTAATAGATCAAATGCTGATAATAAATACTAAAATTGCACACATATAAAGGCAATTGCATCTTTTTCTAAGAAAGTTCTTAACTTCCCTTGTGAATATTTTATTAAAGACATTATCACATGTTCACTTATATAGTACAACAAATGTTATATTAATGTACTACAATTACAAGTGAATGAAACACTTGTGAGAGAATAGTTCTGAGCCCATTAATTTTAAAATCTTTCAGGAGTTAAAACTTTGCCATACAACAATGGAAAACCGTGATACTGCAGTTTGACTTTCTCAACATAACTTGTGGGTGGTGATTTTGGGAGTATGAAACGGACGTTTGCATTCTCGATTTTGTTTTCATACCCAATTGCCCTTAAATTAATTTTTGCGCCTAATGTGCTACGATTGGTGAATTTTAGAAGTGACAGGTGAGATGTGTCAATTTAGAGAGAAAATGCGGTATTGCAATTTTACAGTCACGAGAACTTACATGTTGCACGAGAAAGTACGCTGTAGTAAAATCTCTGTTTTTTCCATTCTTTTCGCGGATAGAGGGAAGAAGACTTAAAAATTGCACAAGTTTATTGAAACTTTCAAAATGTTTGAAAATAAAAAATTGCGCAATTAAAAAATGCAAGAAAGTATGTGGTATAGTGGCACCGCTAATTTCTCTTTTGTACGGTATCCTAACGTCCCTTTTCTGCCCGTTGAGTCTTCTATCTGCGCATGTCTTGTCACTCCTCGCCTTTTATTCTCACACTCCTACCTCTCTGCCCAGCTGTGCCCCTTCCTCTTCCTTTCCCCATCCCCCAGGCTCGAGATGTGGTGTGTTCGTCGTATGCACAGTCACAGTTCTGCTTCTGATCGTTTCTTCTGCATTTAGATTTTGATATTCTCACTTAAAACTTTACCTACTTCAGAGTTATTGACCATTTCATTAATTTCACCATTTTTGTCCTCCCGAGTCGAGAACAAATGCTCCACAGCGTATAGGATCCATCATTTTTCTTTGTCGAGTATAAATTTTTGTGGTGTGTAATACTTCTTTATCTCATTAAAGTGGTTTTAATATTTTAAGCCAACGGCAGGTATGGTTACACAGCGTTTTTAAGTTATTCGTACATAAAGTTGAACAATTTGCGACTCGCTCTACTTTTCACTAATCTCTTGCAGGGATTTTACGTACTTTTCTCTGTGCAAATTTGACATTGAAGTATTTTAAGCAATGGTTGTTCTAAGCTGAGAATTGCACTCATAACGTTTTGAGATGCATGTTATTTATTTTTTGTATTATTTTCTCCAAATATCAAAAGTGATAATGCGTGTAATTACAGAATAAAACCTCTCATTTTAGATTTTATAAATTGCAAACGTTACAGACTTTAATGATGTTGAACTACTATTTGCAAGTACTTTTCATTGTTCAAAATGTCTTTGTTATATTGATGTCTTTTCGTATATACTAACCGTATATTAACGTATTTTCGTATATTAATCTTTTTACTTCCACTCGCGCTTTCGGCTTTCTTTTACCCCACACATCATCTTGGCCCTCCTCTTAGCTCACTCAGCCACATACATCTACTCTCTCCCCTCGATCCCTCGCTTCCCAGCCACTTGCAGCGACCTCAAAACCCTTACCCTCCACCACCCTTTCTCATTTACCCTTCCCCCTCGACTGCCTCACCACCCTGCACGCAGTCCTCTTGCCTACCCCTCCCCATCGGTCCCGTGCTATCCATCCCACGGTTCTTGCCCCACACCCCTCGCCCCTCGCCCCACACCCCACACCCCACGCCCCTCACCCCATGCCCCACAACCATCGCTCCCCGCCCCCACCCTCACCCCCGCCCCCTGCCCGTCGCCCCACGCCTCTCGCCCCTCGCCCCTCCCTCCCCGCCCCCACCCCCTCGCCCCCTGCCCCTCGCCCGTTGCCCGTCGCCCCTCGCCCCACGCCTCTCGCGCCTCGCTCTACGCTCCTTGCCCACGCTCCTTGCCCCTCGCCTCTCTCCCCCCACCACCCGACCCTTCTCCCCTCGCCCATCTCCCCTCGCCCCTCGCCCATCGCCCATCGCCCCTCGCCCATCGCCCATCGCCCATCGCCCATCGCCCATCGTACTCGCCCCCCCCCCGCGCTCTGCAACCCTGGTGCCGCGCCCCATCCATAAGCCCTCGTGGTGCCCACCGGCCCAGCCAGCGCGCGCGGGGCCTGGCTGAAGCCCGGCCAAGTGCGAACCCGGGCTTGTAATTCCCGGCAAACTCAAATATTCAGGCACGCCATTACTCGCGCTTCATTATGCATGAACGAATTTATGTCCGGAATGGACAGCGCATGCAACTCATCCTCCTCCGCTTTATTGCCGCTCTAAGGCGCGAGACCGTGAACCGGGATTCCACACGCGTCTTTATTTAGATGGACGCCCTCAACAAAATGTAGGTGGCTTTGGGGGAAATCTCTGCTTTCCAAGCGTTTCATTGTTCCTGACACAAAATGAAAACTATTGGCGTGGCGCTACAGAACAACACCGACATTCTCGTACTTGAGTTTCTTATTCCTTTGCATCTGGACTAGCTTTTCATTTTTGCCACTCTCTCTTCCCAGTTACCGTATATTGGCGTTTATGATATTTTTCACATTTTATCTATTTTTAGTTCTAGTAATACTCGTAGTAGAAGTTAAATATACTTTGAGACTATAATAGAAGAATTAGTCTGGTTCTACACGCAAATGTTTATTGACAATTTGGAGCTGCTTTGAAGAAAATGTCGTTTGAGCATATATGAAAATGTTCATTTGAGTTCATTTTCACAGAAAAGTTTTGAGTTTTTATGCAAATGAATAAGAAATAATTAGAGAAACTTGTTCTCACAAATGCAACAACAAATAAAAGGCCCGAAATGTAAATATTAACTACATGACAGATGTATATAACTATTTCATTTTTAATGTTTGAAAATGTAAACGTTTGGATTATTAAAACCAAGATAATGTTTGAAAAATCAAAAGTATACTCAAATGTATGGAAGTCTCGGTATGACAATTGTCATGTTATTTTATTGCTAAACTATTCGTACAAAATCACTATTAGTACAAATTTTTTTGAAATGAAAATGTTGAGTGATTTTTAAGAAAATATTGTTTTAACATGGATCATATTTCACTAAATGTTTGTGAAATCTACTAATATTTTCAAAAAACCTGCATTACATTAATTAAAGAACTAGATGTGGAGAAAAAAATGATTCGAAAAAGACAGTCTGCATCCCCAGTATTGTTGTACGAATACGCCAAACAAATATCACACTTTTTCAATTTGCGACAATTCAAAGTCAAGACATATTTGGACCTGTACCATCTTTATAAGAGTATTTATTGCTCTATTATTACAAGAAATTTAATGAAAAGAATTGGTGTCATTTTTGATAATGTTTCGAAAAATGTCTTCAGTAATGTACACAAAAAACTGAAAGAATATCTTTCAAAATTGCAGGACTTTGGGCCAGTGCAGATTGGCCGGGAAATATTCAATTTGGAAAATTATTACCAATAGTTTAGGCGCTTGCGTTCACGGACGGACGGACGATTTGAAAGACAAACACTTTTTCTGTTTCAGGGGACCCTAAATCGGATATTTCAGTTGATATCTAGAAATCGATTTTTACAGTATTTCATAACTTTCTCCATAGTATATTACTCCGTAGTACTTATACGAGAAAGTAATATTTGTGTAGGCAAGAATGAATGCAACTAAACTTGCGAAATCGATAAAATACGAATGTATCAGGTGTAGATTTCTCTCTGTTTGATGATTAAGCCTATAGATTAAGTCTCAGATTAATTTCTGTAAAATATCTACCGCAGTCTTATTTAATTGTAGTAAATTAATATACAAGAAGTACGGAGAGCATTAGGGCAAAATTATAGCTTCCAAAGGTGACGATGGAACTTTTGTTATATAACGATTGGCTCTGATTGACACAGTAATAGTTAAACATATTTATGAATTTCTGACCTTTTAATCGATGTAGTCAAAATTGAATTGCATTGACTTATTAAACATCGGCATTAATCACATCGTGATATTGCTCCATCAATTCTAGGACGCCTTAAAAACAGAATATTACATTTTCTAAATCCTGTACACAACTTATTAAATGTAATACTTCAAAGTTGATTCGGGCTTAAAATAGAAAGTGGTGGTGTCATAGAAACACACTCTCATTATTTCTAACTTTTGCTTTTTTCAAAATTTCATTGTTTGGCGAAAATAAGTCCTGCACCATTTTCTTAAGCGTCCTTTTTTTCTATCCGTGTAAAAATTTAAAGAAAAAATTTGGAACCATTTTTTACAATGTTTTTTTATAAATTGCATTAATTTCAATCAGAAATTACACGACAACTACTAGTTGTTCCAAAAATTGTGCACGATATTTTTACGTTCTTATTTTTTAGAACAGATTTGATACTCTAATACAAAAATCTCCACCTGAAATATTTTACCTTTGGAGTTGGAGAGACCAATTTTCTAGTTTCATATTCCTATGTGGTAGTATCACAACCTCACAATGAATATTCATTGTCTTCTTCCCTTACCATATACTTCAAATTTTAAACTACTCCATATACATTTGTCATTTTTTGGGACCATTTTTTACCATTAGCAAGTACTAATTAATCCACAAGGACCTTAAATGAATCAAATGAATTCTACAGCATCTACGTAGCTTCAAAACATAAATTGTGACAGAGATAAAATATTTTGCAAACTTGTCTTACATTTTCAACATTGAAACTAAATGTTTATTTCTTAATTCAATTTATTTTTCAATATTAAATAATTCAATTATATTACTTGCTTGTTTTTTTAAATAACTATTTTCGCGTAGTTTTTAGCTACACCGTTTTTTCGTGTGTTGGCTGAAGTGAAAGGTAGTGGGCCAAAAGGTGCAATATTATTGTGTGATTTAATGGTAACATAATACAAAAAAGTACTTGGTCTTCCAGCATTTCTAGATGTACACCACTTGTATCTTTTATTAGAATGCCGTTCTCCATATTATTTCCTGAGAACCTATGTTTAGCGGAGATTACATTGGAAAGTTCTCCGCAAATTATTTGAACTTAGTCGTGATCATTCAATTGCTTAAAAGTATGTGCAGATTTATCTCAGTGTAGGTTGTATTTCGTAAAGAACTATGGGAATTTGCACACTAAAAAATTAATTTTCTCAGAAGGATTGTCAAAGAAATATACTTGTTTCATAATGCGTGCTCAGTATTTGTTATGAATGAGAAAGGCTACATTAATAAAGTACTGGGTTGAACAAGTGTCACGATCGTAACGTACATTATTCATTGGATTTCATTCTATGCAACTCATATGTAAATTATTTCCATGTTGGTTTTTGTTTTGTGATTAGTCAGTAGTTTGTTTCAATGTAACTGAAATAACGTGGGAAAACCATTATTCGTTTTCATGTGCGGTAAGCCCAAAGGCGTTATACAAGCTAATAGTAAAAAACAGAAATGTTAAATTAAATGTAGCGCATTTCCGTTAAATCCCGGGTTGATTAACAAAAAATATTTTGTGTTTTTTTAAGGAAATTAAAATTTCACTGCAACATCAATAATAACGAAAATTTACGAATTTATGGAAGCGAAAACGTCTTTGTTGGTTTCATCCCGGTTTGTTAACGACTTCTGTGGGGAGGAAGCCAGTTGAAGTTTCGTTCGGTTTGAGATTTTTCGTGAACATTAAAGTTTCGAAAGTCTGATCCTCCTGAGCGTCCCGCTAACCTCAAATTTTGCCTGCAAAGTGACCTGGAAACTTCTCACGGGAGCGCGTGCGGGTGCACAGCCAGCCCACGGCCGTCGCGTCAACCATGCTCCACTTCCCGTGAAGGAAAAAACTAGTTGTGCTAAAACAGTATGTACCTTCTCGCCCGTATTTTTACGGAAAATTACGCGAAAAGTACTCAAATTTTTGACAAATTGTACATGACCTTAATGTCTTGCTCCATTCTCTCTTAAAACCGGGAACGGTGGCTCAGTGCATCAACTGATGTCACTGATGTTACTGATGTCACACTGCAGTGCCTCTGATCGTGAGGTCCTAGGTTTGAGTGCCGATGGCGGCAGGATTTTCGACACTAGCTTGTCAGCTAGGTCGAATTCAGTCACTGTCTGGAGGAAAATTCTAGCGGCCGGCTGCTCTGATCGGTATTTTTCTGTGGTTTCTCCGATCAACACCAGGCGAATGTTGGAGCATTACCCTAACAAACGGTCCACGGACGACGCGCGATCTGTCTGCCTCTTCCTTGACCTATCCTCACCCCTTACTCACACACACACACACACACACACACACACACACACACACACACACACTAATATGCTCTACACTACCACACATGCCGGGAGACCGGTCGGTGACTTAGAACTTGTTCCGGCTGGGGCGGTGCCCCGCTGGTGGGAGATACTAGACCGGGGAAAACCTTGCTAGTCGCTGGTAGGTCGGCGCCGGATCTCCCCATCCAAAGGGGGAAGATCACAGTCACCTCCCGATGTAAACATGCACTACGCATACGGGCCTAATGACCTCAGTAGTTGACGCGCCCGGAATCACTAACAATCAATCATTCCCTTAAACGTTCTTTACACTATCCAACAACAAAATGTAATCAGAAAGGAAGGAGCCATTGTTTTGAAAATTTTGAAAATGTCCCAGGGGCTTCATGAAAAGTAATCCTCAAGATTAAAATATCGGTTTCAAATTCAAGAGGTCGCGACATCAGCCAGTTCGATTGAGTAACATCAATTTTAGAGAAAATCAGCTGAACAGTTTAGCCGTTAGCGTTGTTCGTAAACGGACCGAGACAGAAGATTTGCATTCAATCGATTTTTTCTGTATCAAAGACTCACTAAACATGGACTCTGACTACACCACGTGTTATTTTTTGTCTGAATTTAGCCATTGGTTGTATCCACTTTTTCGTTACCTGGGCCCTGTAATAAGAGATTTATTTCTGTCGAAAATTCGCCGTTTTTCCGCACAGTTTTACAGACCTTTCTCGCTACTCCATAGCGAGAAAGTAAAAAGCTTGGCAATTGCGTACTTTCCCTCAGGTGATGGAGCCCCCCTCTATCGGTGGGAGCGCGCAGCCTTCCCCGCCCCGAATGCCGCACCCCAATGATTTAGGGCGCGGGGAGCGAAGAGGAGAGAAGGGGCGGGGCGCGGGCGAGATGGGTTTCGGGAAAGTTTGCAAGTGGTACGCGTTGCGTGGGGAGCCACCGTCACTCTTCGCGGCTGTCTCTCACGCCGTCCCTACCGCCTCCACCGCGATTCTTCTTCTTCCGCTGTTTCTGCTGCTACCGACGTCGAAGCCATTTCTTTCTTATCCTCCTCCACCGCATTCTTTCGCTGTGAACTCACTTCCTAAACAAATTCTAAGGATGTAAGGTTAACCAACTGTAGGTGAATTTTCATATAGTCAATAACAGCCTCTTGTTCACATACCTTTTGTTCGCTACTTGTACCTCATGTTCGCTACCTTTTTACGTGGTCTTCCGTGCGAATTTGGGACGTCTTCCTAGTCAGACCAGTACGAAATTCAGTCTTTTCAACTATGAAATTGAGCCACCTTAGCCCTCGACAGATGTTTCTCAACGTATCCTTCGGTATTCAACCACGTTTTGGTGTCAGTTATTTATCAAATCCATTACATTTTTGATTTCATTTTTCATATTTTACCTTTCGTCTCGCAATTCATTGCATTTGTTCATTAGCATCGCATTAGTTCATTAGCAAAACTACTGAATATTCGTTTGTCATTTAATTTATTATGCACTTTATTTATGAGCGGCATTGTTTACACTATTTTTATCACTTTCATTTCACTGTAATTGAATTTCGTCACTCTGAAATTTCTTTTGTATATAATTCTTGTTGCAATATATTTGGTCTTAAAGTTCATTTTTTTATACACTTTATTTCTCTTCTATTGTAACTTCCATATATTTTAGATTCATTTATCTGTTTCACATTCAACGTTTTTTTCGTTTGCTGTATTTTCCCCCTTCCATGAAGAGTTCATTCAATTCGTGTTGTCCCCATGAAGGTCGCAGTTGTCATTTTGTGTTTGTGTATCATTGCCCTCAAGTTCGGCTCAGCTTCCCTCGAGGCAAGTGTTGAGTTTGTGCCTCTCAATCTCCGCTCAGCTGATTCTCTCCCCTGTTCTCCGCTCATCCCCGCTGTCATCTTCGCCTCCTGGCGATCGCGCGCCTGGCCCTTTCGGTCCGCTCCCAGGGGCGGCGCCATCGCCTTCGTGTTTGTTTCGCCTTATTAATGTGCCGCCCCGGCGCCCGGGCCTTCGTGCCGCCCCGCCTCAGCCCTTCTCGCCCTCTCCACGCCGGTCGGCCTTCACCTTATCCCTTCCCTTCCCCCCCCCCCCCCCCCCCCCCCCCCCCCCCCCCCCCCCCCCCCCCCCCCCCCCCCCCCCCCCCCCCCCCGCCCCCGCCCCCCCGCTCCCCGTCCCGCCCCGCCCCCGCCCTTCGCCCTCCGCCCCCCCCGCCCCCCCCCCCCCACCACACCCCCCGCCCCACCCCCTCCCCGCCCCCCGCTCCCCCCCCCCCGCCCCGCCCCGCCCCGCCCCGCCCTCCGCCGCCCGCCCGCCTCCCCGCCCCCCCCCGCCCCGCCCCGCGGATGGCGCCATCGCTCTCCCTCGCAGTTTACGCGGCGCGTGCCATAACTCAAGGCCCCCTCCGTCTCTTTCATCCATCGGACGTCGATGGGTTTATTCCGCGCTTTTTTGTTTATATTCCCTGCCCCACTTATCCGCCCGGTTATTCATGGACGCAGATTCCTGTCTCGCCTGTTACAAATGGCGCTTTACTATTTAATAATTTTCGTGTTCTTCTCTAATATATTTTTAAAGCTACTCGGCTACAAATGTAATAAGAACACGCAAATATCCCCTTGTCATTCTATGGCAGCTTCGATTTTATAAATGAACTTTTGGTTGAAAATGAGATCAGTAAAGCTCTGGATTCTTCTCATTATTCTTTACCTTTTTGTATAATCTTATAAATTACATTCCTTATGGACTATTAAGTTGAGTTATAAGCAAATGTCTATTTAGGAGCGTAACGACAATTTCGTAAAATCATAACGTTTCACAAGACACATTCTGATTCACAAGAGACTCTTCTCTCAATAATGATGACTTGAAATAATTTATCAAAAATCACAGGATGGGATGATGCTCTCTCATATTATTTTGTTTTCACGAGTTATATATTAACTTATTCACAAGGGCCAAATTTGTATATTTATGGGTCAAATATATGCAAACAACAGTAGTACATTTCTATTTCATCAGAGCCACAGTTTATCAATCGTACCTACAAGTTTTCAAATTTAAGAATTCATACCTTGAACATATTTCGCAACTTTTAAAAGTTAACATATTTGCTTCCTTGAATTTTGAAATCTCTCTTATCTCCCATAATCTTCTGTGTTCGCGTTCTGTGTTCTGTTTTCTGAGCGCGTGCTCAGAATCACTGCTTTCTGAAGGTTGATGATGATGCTCTTAGCAGTGTTTGATTTCTCAAGAGCATGCGGTTGTCTCGTCTGTTGCTGAGAATAAAATTGTAATATGTTCTAGTTTTCCTTTGTAACTCGTGCTTGTTCCCTGTATTTCTATATCTTTATTTCATGCGCTTCCGTGGTATACCTTTATTATTATTATTATTATTATTATTATTATTATTATTATTATTATTTCTTCGTAATTTTCTTTTTCCATAAGAACAAGTACACCGGTTATATAGATGCCCAAAGTATTTTTTAGCTCGCGAATAGGACATCTTGGACCACGCAGGAGATGCACTTGCACGGACTCAGTATCATTGTATCACGTTGCAAGTCTTGCATGTAACTAATCAGGGGGATCAGCATTATGCTGAATCCGATTTTTATACCCCAGGGTTGTTAGTCCGGGGGGGATGGAAAATGGAATGATGATGATAATGAAGGATGAATGAACGGCACACAGAGACAGACACATATAAACACACCCATACCTGAGGCGAGACTCAAACCTGCGATCCTTCCGTCCGAGATTGCCACGGCTCTACTGCCTTAGCGATCTTAGCTATCTGGACTGGGTCCAAAGCATATTTATTATTATTATTATTATTATTATTATTATTATTATTATTATTATTATTATTATTATTATTATTTGTAAGATGACAAAGGTTTCTCAGTTGTATGTAGTAAAAGAAAAGTGAAGTACGAGTATTCCGTGAGGCACCGTGCCACTGTGCGCCCGCCTCCTGAGCGGGTCTGCGAGGGAGCTGATTGCGATGTGCGTTGAGGGGCGGGCCCTGCGGCTCGGGCGAGTGGGCGAGTGCGCTGACCGCCGAGGAGGCGACCGCCGGAGACCACCTCTCCGCGCTCAATGGGGCGGCGAAGGCGCGCAGGTTTAGCGCTACAAATCCCACCGGGGCAGCGCCGCGTCGCGCACCCTAGAGGGTGTACGTAGGAGGGCGGCGATGGGAGAAAAGAGGAAGCAAGCGGATCAGAATGAAACGGGGTCTGTCGTAGCGAGGTGGGGCGGAACGGAACGGAACGGAACGTGACGTGACACGACACGACGTGACACGACATGACACGACATGACACGACATGACACGACACATGACACGACACATGACACGACACATGACACGACACATGACACGACACATGACACACGACACATGACACACGACACATGACACACGACACATGACACATGACACACGACACACGACACACGACACACGACACACGACACGCGACACGCGACACGCGACACGACGAAGTCTTACACGATCTTACGCGGAATGGCGAGGTCTGGCGAGGTCTGGCGTGCTCTGATGTGCTCTGACGTGCTCTGACGTGCTCTGACGTGCTCTGAAAAGGCGTGGTATACTCTGGTGGGCTCTGGCGAGGTCTTTCGTTCCCTAGCGTGCTCTGGCTTGGGGGCAGGGGATAGGGAGGCGTGATCGGGCTGGGTGGGTTGGGGGTGAGGAGCGCAGATGGGTGGGAGATATCGAGGGTGGTGGGACGAGGTTGGTCGCAGCGGGGGTGTGGCAGGACAGGGAGTAGCGTCAAGAAGCGTAGATAAACGAAGCGGAGCGGAGTGATGGGGTGAAGCGGTGCGGGACTGGGTGGGAAGGGTTGTGGAGCGCGGTGAAGCAGGCGGGGTGTATAGGGGCGAGCCAGGGCGGGGAGTAACGTGAAGGGGCATAGAGGAGCCGTAGCCGTAGCTGGGCTGTGCCCGCCGCCGGCCGAAATCCCGTGCGGCTCCTCCAGGAGCGCCATTGTGCGGGGGCGCCGCGCCGGCTGCTTCCGCTCGTCAACTTGCACCGCGCGGCCTCCTCCGCTGCTCCATTGTTCTCGCGCCAGGAGGCCCGCCATCTGGAAGAGGCACGATGCGTTCTGCATTCCACAAGTGATTTGATTCTTTGAATTAGGGATGTAAAATATACCTCGAAGGGAAAAAAATTGATTAACAAAGTATAATGTATTGTTAAGGAGACTAATTAGTACGTATGTATTTACACATAGGGAATATAAACTCGAAGAAATAACCGAAAAGTTGGAAAGTATAGTACCGCGGACTGCAGATAACGACTAAATGAGCTTCTAATAAACAAATTAGTGGGAGAATATAATGCATAATGAGAACAAATTCTAAAAATGTCTGAAAGGGGGTTATGAAGTAAAATCTTGACTTTTTATCTTCAAAACAATAATTGCCCCACTCTTATTTTTAGGTTAGGTTTGCAAGAAACGCACAGAATGAATAAAATTAATAAAATTGGTAATATTTTTAAACACTTCGGCAGGCACAGAGCACTACTGAGTGAGACACGATCAGTTTTTGAATGGCTCTATTGCAGTCCATGGGCTCTAATGAAAGTATTTGTAGGCGGCTGTATTGACAAGGAGAGTAAAACATCTAATGTAACCTCTTCTCTGTGATCAGTCGTAAAACAAGATTTGTTTAGTGAACAGCATTTAGAGAAATACTCCAGAATGCACGCGTCCGTTCGATGAAGTAAAACTTTTCTTCACAATATTGACAAATAGTTACAGATTATTACAAGTATTTCACATATTCAGCAATATGACTATAAAATATACTAGTGGTCTGCAGCAGCAAAACTGGTTCTGACGAAAGCCACACAAAATTATTCTCCAAAATGTATCATGCAGAAGAATAATTAAATACTATCATAACTCCGCAATAAATTAAATATTTTAACAAAATCCCTTCATGAATACTGCAATAATATTGCAATAGTATGTATACTGTAATAGTATACTGCATTCGTATATATACTGTACAATACTCCTTTACATATCAATAATAATTGCGTTGCTCAGTAACGTAGCTTGTGAATAGCAAATAGTTTATTGCGAGCGGCCTCTTCCTTCAAGGCTTATTGTTGGATGATATCAGCTGTGTCATAAGTAGTGACGCAATGAGCGGCAAAATACAGTCTTCACGAGCAGTATGATTATAGGCAAAATAACCCTGTCAAATATTCGTATTTTCATTTTTCAGTCAAAATGGAAAGTGTTTCGTTATTTTTTGTTTCTTTTCCCATTTTCTGGGAGTCTGATGAATTCATTGACATATCGCACATGGCCGGAGGCTGCGTAGTCCTCTTTTTATTTCAACGCTCATTGGAGATTAGTTAGAATATATTCTAAGTAGCTTAGCGTGGCGACTCTGGCGGACATATTCATTTTAAAAAGTTTTCCTTTTGCTCTGAAAGTTAATAGTACGAACAAATTTTAAATATATTACCTAGTAAAGTTGCCTGTTTCGTGCGTTTTGGGAAATAGTTACGTGAAATTGTATCAATTAAAATTTATGTAAATTTTTGTTTCATTACAAAAATACGTATAATTATCGTCAACCTGATGAATCAAATTGTAACTATTTACGTAAATAGTACAGAAATAGTCTTTAGTATACAAATGGAATCCTGTTGCACGAGGCGACGATTTTGACAAGTCCATTTTGAAATGAATACCTACGCCAAATTTGGTACAGTTGTGTACATTAGTTTTTAGTATGAATTCACGGTATTTTATAAGTAAATAATCTTGATGTCATTTTCAAAATGCAAGGAGGCCGCCATTTTGATTCATGCCACCCCAGTGTTTTTGTTGCGATAGGGAATTGTTTTCAATGGAATCTTTGTGGTAATGCAAAGTAACACATTCTAAGCATTAAAGAATGATGGGAAGTCCTAGTTTTCACGCGCAAGTTCTGAAAAAGTTAATTATCAATAGTATTGTTTGCATTATTGGTGCTGTTTCGAATTCAAGAAAAATATGCTCAATCAAGTCTCTTACGTTATTATTATTATTATTATTATTATTATTATTATTATTATTATTATTATTATCATTATCATTTTTAATATTATTATTATTAGTCCATTTTCATGAAATGCCATGTCTCTTAAAACAAAATATATATTTCGAAGGGAAGCTGTGAGAGCTGCACGCGCCTCTTCTTGCGGTTGAAGCAATTGCCCTAGGCAACGGCCCTAGTTGAATCAGTTGCCATTAGGGGTTATGTTGATCTCACCACGGCCAGAACTTGCGCGTTGCGGGCATGCAGGCGACTGCAGCCTCGAGTCTGGAAAGGTTTTGGGGCACCTGACTTCCATGCGCTACAGTCGCGTATTATGTGTTACACTTCCGTCGCACGCCCCCAGTTCCCTACTAGCAAGAGACATTTTCAAAAGAAATTGTGACCTCATAATGACATACAAAATATGATACAAAAACAAGGTAGTATTGGTTGCTAATCTTCAATGTTTATACATTGATAAACTAAATTAATGCCACGTGGGTGACTCGTGAACGACGTGCTAGATTTCCGTGGTGCGATTTCGGGTTCGATTCTCGGTCGGGGCAAAAAAAGAGCTGTAGCTTTCTTATAAAATCGTTTCAGTTTTAATAGCTTATGACAAAAGAAAATGCAGGCAGACCTAGTATGTTAGAGACAGTGAGATGAATACGTCATGCTCGCCCCCTTATTCCCTTATGAATATTAAAGAAAACAGGGCCTTGCATGAATAAACCGATGCCTGCCAAAAGTGGGATTAATCCGACCATAAAATGCCAAATATAAACGTATAAATTAATCGAATCGACCGTCTTGCATTCATTTCTTCTCCTTCTATAAAACATATAATAGCTTCTCGGAGGTTTCATTGAATTATCGTTGAAATTGCACCTGTCAATGGGAAACAGTGTGATGGGCCTTTGATAAAATCGTGATGTATCTGCTCTTTGTAGTCCGGTTTTTCAGCGCTCCCTGCTTTCCCCAGAAGCGGGTGGGGATCGAGATACACGCTCTTAATCCTCCTATGGCGTGCTTCGGGGGCATCTGTGTTTCCTGCCGTACGCTGTTATTCCATTCTTACTTTTCTCTTCGGGCAAGATTGAGGAATTTTCTTGTGGGCCACTATAGTGGTACATTAATTCAAAGTTCACGTCATTTGTCATTAACTGCGGCATAAATTTTACGACCGAAGGAAAGTTGTATTCTCTCCGTCTTGTTCTTCATGTGATGTCCCACGAAGGATGTATTTTGCAAAGCAAACAGATTCTAAGAAACTTAATTTTTTAGGGTATTGGATATTTCATATATATTCATATATGGATCAATTCAGTTTTCTTGTGTGATAGGTATTGATATATTTGAAGGAGGGAAGCACGGAAGAATTCAACAGAGAACGCATTCAGTGGTTTGAAAGGCAAAAGTCAAGCTGAACAGTTGGATGTACTCATCAGTAATGTAAGAATTTTTTCGGTTTTGTATGATACCTCTGTACCTGGCATATGGTTAGAATGTGTGGAATGGATGGGTACAGTGACGTACGCATGACTGTTCAAAACCCATTTGAAGAGGCGTGATGCGAAGGGTTGCCGAGTGGGGAGGGCGAGCAGTGGCCAGAGGCGCCGAGGGCCGGAGGGGCGTGGTCGTGAGGAGCAGCCGAGCGCGGCGCAGGCCCCCCCCGCCCGCGGAGCGCACAGCTCGGGACGAGTGGAGCGGCGGGGGGTGGGGAGGCCAGATAGGGCTAGCAGGGATGGCGGGCACATGCAGACGGACAGAAGAGGCTGTGCCTTTGTGGGCTGGGCGGGACAAGGATGGACGAGTTACGAGTTAGACTTGAAGGGCTCGTATAAGCTACCCCGGTCTGGGCTATTTGAGTTTGAGCTGGGTTGGGCTATGCTGGACTGGGTTGGACTAAGCTGGACGGGTCTGGGCTACGCTGCGTGGGGCTCGGCTGGACGGATATAAGCTGGGTGGATATGAGCTGGGCGAGTCTGAGCTACGCTGGGCAGAGCTGGGATATGCGAGGCGAGTATGGGCTGGGCAGGTCTGGACTCGACGGATCTGAGCTCGACGGGTCTGGGTTACCGTGGGTAGGCATGTGTTGAGATGAGCACGAGTGTGCTGGACGGTTGTAGACTTAGGGTGGGTGGATACGGTCTCTATTGGACGACTGGACGGATCTGGGCTGGGCTGTGGTGGACGGGAAGAGGCTAGACCTTTGGGATGGGTGTGGGCTCGACGGGCCGAGACTACGCTGGTCAGGGCTAGGCTGGACACGTATAGGTTGGACGCGTACGGGCTGGGCGGGGTTGGACTCCGCGGGCCTGGGCTGCAATGGATGGGCATGGACTGGGGTTAGCAGATGTGGGCTGGATTAGCTACAGACTGGTCGGGTCTGAGCTCATCGAGTGTGGGCTAGTGTGAGCAGGTATAGGCTAGACGGGTGTGGGCTGGACGGGCCGGAGTGAGCGTGACTAGCCAGGGCCGGGCGGACGGGGCTGGAGGGTGGGGAGAGGCGCGGCGAGGTGGGAGGTGTGGGGGTGGGGCCTCGCGAGTCACCGGCGCTTTGTCGGCCTCGCGCGAGTGGCGCCGCGCGGCGGCACAGAACTAATTTCCGACGCGTCTTGTCCCGCTGGGCGGCCGGCGGAGCGGAAGCGCGTTTATCAACCACTGCCCCTCCCACCCCCGCCCCCGCCCCCGTCACCGCGCTCGACGCCTCGCGCCTCTTTGCCTCTGCGTGTTCGCATCCCTTCTAAGGTCGTCACATTTCGCCGGACGGCACCAAAGGCGATTCCAGCTAAGTTTATCGCTGCGAGTCCTCGCGATGTGTTTCTACTTTCTCGAATACTATATTGCATGTAAGTAATACAGAGAACGTTATGTAATGTTGCAGCAAAAAATGGCGATTTGTCAGCAGAAAAATTTGTATTGTAGGTTCCTCACACAGAAAAAGTGAATAATTCCTGTTCCTATGTAGCAAATTTCTTTCTTTAACGTTTTTAAATCCATGTTTTGTGAATCCTGATACTGAAAAATTTGGTGACGGGAAATCGTGTGTCATCTCTCCGTCTGTCTGTGAACGCTAGCGGCTAAACCGTAAGTAGAATTGCCACCAAATTCGATACTCCTCAATCGGTTTGGTTGATGTCGTAGCCCCTTGAATTGAGCTCGATGTTTTAATTGTGAGAATACTTTCCATACGCATCAATTATATTTTTAATTTTTTCTCAAAATAGCTCAGACTCATTTGATCACACTTATATAGTCTTCAGATAGCGAAAAGAACGCCAACAACAGTGACGTACGTCTCCTTTTTGTTGAAGTAGCGAAAATTGCAAAAGTTCGCGATTTTTTCAGCGTCTTCCTACAACTTCAAAATTGATGATATAAATATTTCCTCTGAATAAGATATGTTCTTCAAAATTATATCTTTAAATGAGAACATATACAGGTTTTCAAAATATGGATAATTTTTGTGTATTTATGTGAGCAGTATGATCAAAACTAAAACAATTTAAAAACAAGATTTTCTCAAAAAGTCTCCAATTTTTTCTTTTAATTTTTAGTAGGGATAGTACTTACTGCACTGTAACTTATGTCATAAACGTAGCTTTGAAGTATTCTTTTTTCGAAAATTATACAAATGTAATTTTTCTAAAAATATATCTCACTTCATTAATTCATTCATTTCACTTCCCTCCATTATTAACATTATCATCATTTTGCGTAGATTATTTCATTCGTGAATTCAAGTGATTTAAATGATGCCTTATAAATTTTCTAAAAAACATGATACTTTTCTTTAAAAACGAGCTCAAAATTTCAAATTTTCAGTAACGCTTGAACGACGTTTTCTCTAAAACTACTAAAAATTTTTTCTTTAAACGTTTTTACATATAGTGCTAAATACACCAATTACACGACATATAAGCCATTTAGATGTATTCTTTTGATTTTTCAAAACGCTACAAAGGTTTTTTAAAATAACTCTCAGGTCGTTAATATTTTATATTACTGTTATTTTCTATACGTTATAGCATTTGTGAACACAAATATTTCAAATGATTTCTTCTGAACTTTCTCGAAACCACAAAACTTCTCTGGGAAAATGAGCTCAAAATTGCGCAAAATTTGCAAAATTTTCAGAAACGCTTAAACATTGTCTCAAGAATAGCTATAAATTGGTAAATGAAAATTTACATAAAGGAATGTGTTTGTAATCTTCTGTAATATTCTTGAGGACATATTTCAATTGTACTACTAGGGGAAAATTCAGAAAATGTGAAACAATTTCGTTTTGGCGCCGACGATAGGTATCAGTGGGGAGGAGGATGGAGCAATACCGGAAAGCTGGCGTAGACTAAAAAGATTAGAAAACTAAGCAGTGCGTGAAAGTATGTACCATTCTGAAATACCACTAGGTTTTGTATATTATGCGGATCGTTGATTCCTATCATGACTCGTGACGTACTCACTATGCGATAATAAATGTAGTATTCGGTTTTCACTGTATTCACGTGTCAATACACAAAACTTAAATAATCACGAATTATCCAAGCGTTAAGTTCAGAGGTTCATTGGTGAACTATATAATCGAAGTTTGAGATGGTATATTCAAAGAGTTTGAGATTGCAGATTGCAAAGGCCGTTATTCAAAAAACGCTTTCTTACCAGGAAGGTAGTCTCAAACACGTTAGTCTGGTCCCTCAAAAAAAGTAATTTAGAGTCTAAAAGTATTTCCCAGTAAAATAAACGGTTAATCCAGTTATTGTACAGGGAAATATATTTGGAACAATCATTGTATATTTGAAAGTGAATAACCTTTGAAATATAAAACGGCATGCTATCTAATATGGGTAACATGTAATTTTGGTTATTTTTTAAAGCATACTAACTACTGTATACAATAGTCTATATACATGTTATAGGTATGTATTGAGCTTCTTCGAAATAAAAATGAAAATAATTGTCACACGACATTCGTGTTTTATGCCAACTAAAACTGTGTATTATGCGTTTTAGCAGTAACTTGTTACTTACTAAATCTGTAAGTCACTATCTAAGCGCATTAACGAGTAATGAGCAAGTGCGGGAGGGAGTGCTGAGGTGCCACAAGTTTCTTGACGCCCATTTCGGGGGGGGGGGGACGCCGGGGCTGAGCCGCCTCCTCGCAAGAGCCAAAACCTCATAAAAGAAACATGCACCGCGGCCCACGCGACTTACCGCGCCACGCCAAGTTTGGCGCCGCCGCGCCCCGCCCCGGACCGGGCCTTTGCAACTCCGTCTTGGCCGCCGCCCGCTTCTCCGCCCCGCCCCGCCCCGCCCCGCGCCGCCCCGCCCCGCCCCGCCCCGCCTCGCCACCCGTCGCCCCGCGTCCCGCCCCGCCCCGCCCCGCCCTGCCCCGCCCCGCCTCGCCTCGCCTCGGTCAACCTGTTCGCGCCCCGCGGCTTCCTGCTGACCGCCTGCACCGCGTCCAAGGCGGATTTGCCTTAGACCACAGCTCGTGACTCAATCCAACCTGCCTCCACTGAAACTCTACATCCCGAAAATCATGACAGACGATTCCAGTATTATTTATTCTTCAATATATATCCAGCAACTAGACTTCCACCGTTGAATGACTTCCTGGACTACTGTTTACCCATCTTTTTGACGCTTACATACTCGCGAAACCCTACCCATTTGTTTATTTGTGGCACTTTCTTAGCAGTTGTTCTGCCTAGATGACCTTTCGCTTCGTTAATTCGCTTGGAGTCCTTCCTTCTCTTCATGATCTCCAGCTCCTCGTTCTCACTCCTTGTCTGCGCTTTTAGCCCTCTGCCCTGTGAGTCTCCGCCTCCATTCATTGTTCTTCCCTCCCCTCTGCCTCATTCCGCCCTCGATACCTCGGCCGCCTTCACTCGCCAGTTGAACGGTAATTGTTTCCGACTTCCCCGCTTCCGCGGTCGCTTCCTATAAATTTCTACGGATGTTGTTCCCTGGAACGGCAGCGCGGCCTCGTGTATCATACAACGGCATTCATTTATGTCGCACTGTTTACGCGGAGTATTTGCTGAGACAAATAAGAAAGGCGGTCGATACGCCTTCCTGCAGTGACATGAATTGAGAGATCAATTACATATTAACAATGTCAATTTGGTTACATTGAACGTATAACGCTTTGACGATGTTCTGGCACTAATTTTTAAAGTGCCACCTCTTGAAGCCGTTCAGACCATCTTCAGTTGTTTAACTGAGAAAAATACATTTGCGAGAACTTCAAAAATCTGTTTTCCAAAGACATTGGGAGAACGGTTTTGTTTGGGAAATAATATCTGAAAAGAAGGCCATATGATGTGTATGGAAGTAACTGCTTTACGTGTGTCAAGTCATTGGTGTGAATTATATTTCAATATTGTACAGAATTGTGGAAGCTGATTTTAATTGAGGCGTTTTCTATGGAAGCCAGATAATTTTATTAATGGTGAAAATATTTTTTTTGCAAAGTTTAGATAGTTCTTTATATCACAAAATAATATTCACATTTAGCTTATTTCCACACCTAAAAAATTGTATCGTCTTATTTTTGTTTCTCCTAGAACATTGCAGGGAAGGAAATAATTTAGTTTTGGGTGCAAACGGCGTGTATCAAATATAGAAAGTATTTAAACCATACTACCAATTCAGTTCACCTCAGATGAGTAAGGGTGAGGCCATCTTTATTTTCTATTTTTCTGTTTTTATTGAGAAGATTTTATCACTACAGTGACGTCATTGCGGTGACGGTGAAGCTCCCAATTGGATGACTCAGTTACAGCTGATTTACGTCAATCACCACTACAAATAAATCGAAGTAAAATTTACAATAAAGAACATAAATGTACTCGAATCGAAACGTCTTTTTAAAACTCGGTCATATTTGGACTATATAAAAAAATGAAAATGTATGACATTTGTATGATGTCAGCATGAATTCCTCTATGATTATATAATTTTCTTTGTTTGAAACACGGAGTCGTCATTTTTCTCTACTAATTCGCTTTTTAACTCTGCCTTCTATAGTGCGCTTAGATGGATTATGAGAAAACAGTTTGCAAATGAATGAATTATTTACAAATGAATTACTTTTATTATCTCTCTGATTTTTTTCCTTGTTGTTCAGAAAAAAGGGTCAAGAGAACATCTTAATCGTGTAAATAATCATTAACACACTGTATTCAAAACATTATAACCGGAGGTAGTCTGTTCGAGATTGTTTTGAACAAGGACAACCGATTTCAGAAGTGATTAATAACGAAACAAATAAGGAGGAAATAATCTTCATATGTAAGGAATCGACGGGTAAGAAGTGTGGGAAAGGTTTAGGCGGCAGACCATTTAAATAACTTTGCTAATTTTAGTCCATCATCAAGTTAACAACAATGAATATTTAACCACCTTCTTAGACAAATTCATTCAGTAAGGAAAATTTTGGTTTGAAGGAAAAATAATTTTTCATCCAGAATATGAATGCAGTTCGCCTATTGACTTTCATTAGAAACATTTCATTTTCACAGCACAATTGCAACATTTTAGCCGAGTCGCGTGTAACTCCAAGCAAAAAATTTCATCCATTTAATTCCACATGTTATATTTGTACGCAATAAGAGCAAAAAGAAACAATTTGAATTGGATTGATTTTTGTTCAGAAAGTGGTTTGCCTCAAATATGTGGTCAAATTGAAATAAAATCAATGTAAAATAAAGGTATGTAACCACAAGATTCAGGATTCCAAAAGAAAAACAATTTGTTAATTTTGTGGAATATTTATGCTTTCATACTTCAATTTTTATTTAGATTTCTGTCCCTCTTACCTTACTGCTATCTCTTCTTCCTTATTGGAGAATTAGTTTATTAATATAAACGATTTTTCAGTTGAAATTTATTATTTCTTCTTTCTCAAGAGTGGTCCTCTACGTATTTTACCTACTGTAGGTTGGTCAATACCATAAGAGATTTGACACGAATTTTTATTTGTTTAAATGTGTTAAAAAACAAACGTTGGCGAAATTTACTTTTACCAATTATTTAATTGCTTTCGTTTTGACTGTGGTCTTGTCATAGCATTATTATTTACGAAACCTCTTTAAAAAACCGGGAGGGGGTAATATGCGAATGCGTGTACGACAGTCGATGGTGCGGCGTGGGCAGTGAGCGAGATAGAACTCCCCAGCGTTGGGGGAGGAGGGGCATAGCGCATGTAAGTTGCTTGTCCGGCCGCCGCTGTATGCAGGCGAACGTCAATACGCCGCGCCGCGCCGCGCCGCTCCGCTCCGCTCCGCTCCGCTCCTCTCCGTAACCGGGCAATTATCGCAGGCGGAGCACAGCCCTCATTCCCAACTCTGGACCGCGGACTGTGTTTATACCTCATTACGCCTCCCCCCGCCCCCTCCCGACGCTACGTACCCCGTCTCCGCCAGCGTCACAGCCACCACCTCGGCGACCGCCGTCGTTTCAAGCTGCGAAGCAAAGACGTCAACCGCTACTCCTGCTACAGAATAACTCAACACACCTAGTCAGCTATCAATCAAAAAAGGATCTTTTTTCATTAAAAAATACTCGGATCTAGTTTTCAATGAACTCTCGGTTTTTGAAAATGGCAAAATTTTAATTTTTTTCCGCGACTTTCTGCACTTCCAAAATTGGAAAAAACAGTTTTTCCTAAATTAAAATAATGTTCTTTAAAGATAGATATTTAAATAAAGTCTCTACAATTTTTTTAGAATATGTACTATTTATGTGTAATATTTGCTTGAAGTAAAGGCAATTTGTACATCTTTTTAAAGCGGCTTCAAGTTTTCTCCTCATTTTCCCCCCTCTCGATTATAGTTAAGGACTCTCAAAAAATGGCGAAGGTCTCACTTTGAACTGTCCAACTCTCTTAATTCTCGAAAATTGCAAATATTAAAAATAATACAAAATAAATTGTGTTGTTGTAACATAACAGTTTTTCTTTCTTGTGTACTATATAAAGACAAAGTTATAGGACGCTGCAGGAAAAAGTGCAGAATTTTGATAATAAAACGCTTTTTCTGTGGCCCTGAACCCCGGACATTTCATGCTTTTCTACACGGTAAATTAGTTTTTCATACAATATTTTCTAAATTGGGGTCGTGGTGATACCAATTTTTCTGTGAATGTATATTCGTTAGTTGGACTGACTGCGAAAAGTACCCTATTGTATAGTACACAGGTTAATCACCGAAATAGATATTTCCCGACAGATATCGCTGATTACACGGCGAATTTGAAACGGAAACAATTAAGGGTATATAAAATCAAGATCCAACAATATTTTGAAAATACTTTCCAAAAATTAGCCAATTTTTTCTTTAAAATGTTTGCCTTAATGCTGTAAAATGCGCTTATTAAAATACACAAACCCGATTTTCATTAAATTCTCTGATATTTAGACAACTGGTAAAGTTAAAACTTCCCAAGCCCATTTACAACAACTTTTAGTATTAAATTTTCCCCCAACTGCTTACGCAGTATAGAGAAAGTATTATAATGCTGCTAAAAAAACAGAGAATTTTCGCCAAAAAATCTTGTTGCCGGTCCCTGATAAGGGAAAAGTAGGTGAATCTAATAGCGTCGGGATCGAAAATACAACACGGGTCCAAGAGAGACCTTATAGGAAAGATAAAAGAATTGTAGCACAAGTGACATTCGTCAATATATACACGTTCTCTGCACGTTCAATTCCTATTAACGTGTACCAACCGAAAATTCTGTTGAAGACTGCTTTTAATATGACAGGGATCTAATATTGATATAAAGTTAACTGTGACGTCAGGGGTGTTTACTTCTATGCAGAAAAAACGGTGGCCGGCTGTTCTGTTTACCGTTGCCTCTCCACTCTCTCGCTGCGATTGGATGAATGTGTAATGATGCAATTATTCCTGCCATAAATGGGAAATGCCTCATAATCTGTGCCGTAAGATGTCCTTTTATGAATGATTCCTTCTAGCGAAAAAGGTTGGAATACAAAAAACGTTTTTTCGTGGTTCCTTGTCTCTTGATACTATATTTTCCTTATGTTTTAACCTCTTATATTCAGTTGGTAGATGACTTCTTATGCAGGTATTAAACATTTAGTTTGTCGTCGATGCTATAGAGATGTTAAAAAATATCGATTTCCTTTGTATTAAAATGTCTTTTTGTTTGTCTTCCTCGTTACATAAACTTTGGATTTGTATTAATACTGCATCCGCCTCGTGGCCGTCCGCGGCCTGCCCCTGCCGCTGCTCGGTGTAATTAGCCACCCCCCCTTTTTGCCTATGTGCGGGCGGCGTCCATTGCAACAGCAAGAACCGCGCGCCGTCTGCTGTAAAATACACCTTGCGCTGCTTGTTTGTTCTCCTCTATAAACTTGAAGGGTAGTTCTGACAGTAAGCCTCTTGAAACTAAGTTACCAGAAAATTCCGCTTCAAATCAGCTTCGTGATTACCCCAACAGCAAACTCGAGAACTTGCGTTCTCGAGCGTCTGTCGAAATTCGCCGGACCCGCCCCCTCCACGTTCTCTGCCCCGCTGCGATTCCCCGTCCCCGTCCCCGTCCCCGTCCTCGTCCTCGTCCTCGTCCCCGTCTCGCCCGTCCTCAGTTTTCCATACCTCACTTCCCCCGCCCGCGGACCTAACCTGCTTCACGCGCCGCTCTTCCTCGCACCAGGTCACGCCCCGACCCCCCCTCAGCCGCTATTTTCTTCTTCTTCTTCTCTCTTCCTGTTTCTTCTTCCTCTCTCTCTTCTGACCCTCCCAGTCCGTCTCCGTCTCCACTCCCGACTCTACCCCCGTCTCTACCCCTGTCTGTACCCCCGACTCCGTCCCCGACTCCGCCCCCGACTCCGCCCCCGACTCCGCCCCCGACTCCGCCCCCGACTCCGC